>JANHGN010009741.1:0-44623 GCA_024605025.1 Megaceryle maxima
ATATTGTCCTTGAATATTTTTAAACAAACATAATTTATTGACTCAAGCAAAAGTTCATTTTTTTTTCTTTAACAATTTTTCTTGTTTTTTTCTGTTGTGGTGGTATTTGTCTCTGTCCTTTCCCCTTCATAGATACCAACATTTCCCCTCTCCAGATTTTCAGCATCTTAGTTTGATTTGTTTACCCAGAACAAAGTGAAATGCAATCACATATTGAGGAGAAAGGAAACAAAATCCTAAGGAAAGAACATCCCTTCTAAGCGATTTTGGATCATATACCCTGGTGCATACCACATTTCATTGCCCTGCCTTCCCTGATTTTTGCTTTGCCTAGTGATGCCTCACTGGTGAGTTTACATATTGTTCACTGTTAGAGCCTTCTCTGCGTAAAACAAAGCATAAAAGGGAGAAAATTCTCATTTTTTCAGAATGAAGGCACCTTTAACTTCTGCTGAAATTGCAGACAGCGAGTGTTGGAGCCAGAATATCCTCAGTGACTGAGAAAATAAATTAGTTATTTCAAAGCACTTTAAAACATACTTTATAGAAATTGTCTCTCTCTCTTTCCCTTCATTTAGAGCAGTTCAGGGAACATTAGAAGTAATTAGGGATTTGCTAGTTTGTTCTATGCAGTATTCTTCTGTCATTAAAACTGTTAATATGAGTAATCAATATCCAGGAGCTGGTTTTTGCTTTGGTGAGCAAACTAGTGAATTAAGTGAGTAACTGTCTTGTCTCTTGAAAGATGCTCACACAGGGATATTATATCTAGTACAATTAGTTGCCTAAATATGGCTAAATGTGTAGAGTATTACTCAGAACTAAATAATGTATGTGTTACTCCAAAGAACATCAGTAATTTATGAATTTCTATTAAGCCTGTTTCACTCATTTTTTATTAAACTTGAGAGCTGTGACCTATCAAGAGATTTCTGGTTAAATTAAGCTAATTGAAGACTTGAAACAGCTAGAGTGAGAAAGAGGTATATGTAAATTAGTTACTATGAATGTAAGTTAATGAAAAAAATTAATTTGGAGATGTGATCTTTTTGTTCAGCAATATCATGTTGCTTGCTATAAGTAATATCACCTCATTCTATAAATAATTTAGAGTCTCTCTCTCTCCAAAAGCCACAACCCACTGCTGTAATATTATCATCATGATACTTTGTTCATTAATGGTTACATTGAGTCTTCTAATGGCATGGGATTATTTTCACAGAAAGGTATGCAAAAGGCAATTCATCCTTGCCTGTGACACCTTCAATGCCAGAGGCTTTCTCAAGGAGTGAATTCATGTGATGACCCAAGTGATTTTCAAGTGCAACATACACCCTTCCCCAACAGTTCAAAGGGAAGAGTCAAAAGACCTTAAAAGGAAAAGTGTAAAATAGCAACAAAAACAAAGTAAATAGACCATCAGTTGCTAATATTTTTCCTTTCTGCATCATTTAATTTAAGCTAAGAATGGTATGAAAAATAATTAATTCAATTTGACTACACTAAGGCCAAAATGTTAATGAACAGCAAGTAATAATTGCAGCTAAATAAAAAGAAAAAATATATTCTCAAAATGCAATTATAAATATATTTAAATACAATGCATTTAATTAAATTTCTGGTTAGAGTGTTGGTCTTTTTTTTATGGTATTGAAACTTGAGCTTTTGTTTTCTGTTTCCAAGCCAGACTATGTTCTGTTGTCAATGTATGTATCTGTGTGTATACATATACATATAATGGAATTCAGGATTGCTGGGATGGGAGACTATGCTGAAGAAAATAAAATATTTCTCAATTAACAGATTCAGAATTTAGCATGGCACGCATTTTAGTTTTCCACGAGTATCATCATACACACTCACGCAAAGCAAACACAAAATCTAGTAGGATTTATTGTCATTTTTTCTTGTACAAATGTCTATATGAAGTACAAGTAAAGTACTGGATTCTAGGGTTGAATAAAGGCAACATCCCATCAGCACGGGACAAAGGCCATTATAGACTCCCACGCCTGCTTTTTCTAGCTCTGCGGCAATTCTGTGCATAAAATGGTGTTATATATCTCTACATATTCTCTCTGCCGCTGAGCACACATAAAATTCAACTATTCAGAGTGAAAGCAAAGATCTCTCTTGTGGTCCCACAGCATTTAGTGCCCTCCGCAGGATATTTTGGATCGGATTTTAAAAATTGTTTATTGATGTAGTTGCGTTGGCACTAGCAAAATTTATGCAATAACCCTTTTAGAATTCAAATAAAAATATGCAGTCAGCTTATCATCATTTCTATAATAGCAAGAGACTATGAATTTCATATATATTCTTGAGTCATTCTTAGGTTACATAAACTTAATATATCTAAAAGGGAAGGGGAAGTATGTCACCATTTTTTAGATACAAATGTCACCATTTAGATTAAAAACTCTATATCACTACTAGTAAATTTTTGCTCTTATATTAATGCATTAATTAAAAAAAAATAGGTGTTTATTATGAAATATGAGATACATGCAATGAAATTTATGAATTAAGAAAACAGATGGCTACAGGACACTTAGTTTATCAAATTATAAAGGCAATTAACATAATGAAAAGTACTGCAGATGCAAAAAAGTATTTTAATTTGTAAATAATAGGTGTTAATAGGTCATTTTGTAGCAAACATACAGTAGCTTCATTGCTGAATCTCATTTCAACCTATCTGGATCAAACTATCATTTCCTCCATATTCCAGATTTATAATAATAAAATATCAAAAAGAGACTATTAGACATTTTAACTGTTTCCATTTTTAACTAAAAATTCCAAACATTATTAATCCTGATAGTTACCACTATGTAATACCTTTGAACTAGAAAAAGCATGTGAAAAATGTCACATACCTAGCCATTTAATTATCGCTTTGTTCTGCCTAGTCTTTTTGTGCAATGAAATTAATGAAAAATTAATTGCTTGCACGCAACATGTTCTTATATATTAGCACCTTAAAATATTCATCAGTAAATATGACAAAGTATTGCTGGAGGGGAGTGTTTTGTTTGTTTGAAGAGATCTTCATGAACCAATAAATGAAACAAAACAGATGCCAGATGGCCACCATTCCCAAAATCCTGTACCCTTACAGAGTCATAACTGATAAACCTCACAGCACCATACTGAGGAAAAATACTGTTTCTGATCTTTCAAATGCCTGGTTATCACATTACATCTAATTGATGATCATAAATATTGATTTGGGGGACAAAGGACAAGCTTTGACTACCGAATGTTGATATACTGCTTTTGCTTTCTTAACCTCAGCAGTTAACGTTTCGCAGCAATTGTTGTATGAATGTTGAATAATTAGAGGCCTTTTGGTTCTGTGCCAATGCTGCACAGGAATCTACATTAAACCTTTTTTTAATTCTATTGTTTTAAGTGATTTTAATTAGCAGAGACTAAAAGATCTTCTACAGGCTATTGCTAGTTGGCAATTGAGTGGGTGCAAGCCTACCAAGTCAAATCTGTCCCTGCTGGCTTGCAGTGAGGACCACGTATGGAGGAAGAACCATTCTGACTGCCTCTTGATCTGTCTCCCCAGTGCCAAGGAGGTTTTATCCCATAGCAATGTAAGTATATAACCTGCAGGTAATATCCACAATCTTACAGTTGTGCTTCTTGGGCTGTGCATATAAAAATCACGAGAACTTGAATGTTGTTTTGGCAGTTCACTTGGTTCAGGCTTTCCAAGTTAGTTTTCCAGAAAAACCTATTTACAGATCTGGCCACATGGAGTTGTTAAAGATAACATGGCACCTCTACAAGAGTGTTTTAGCGTGGCATCCTTGCTAAATCCCCAGGGAGATAATTACACTCTCCTACTTCAGATAGCTCTTCCACCCCTAAAAGTTCTTTATCACTTCTCATAAACTGCTGTGGAGAATTGCAGCGTGATGGTAAGGAGCCTGGCAGATGTCGCACACAATGAATTACCAGTAAAACTGCTATGAGCCTTTTTGGTTTGAGGTAAATTATGTACTCCTAAATTTACAGCTTATGTGCTGAAATATTGAGTGTGTGCATAAAATGTGTCTCAACACAGACAAAATATTACACCATCAAGAAGTTTCACTAATATAAAAGCAGAAAAGCCCTGGAGAATCTCTCCCTTAAAAAAAGAAATAAAATAAAAATTGCATTGCAATGTAGAAATAGGGAAATATCAGGAAAAACTCTTTTGCTTAAAAATTCAAATACAAATAAAAAAAGCAAATACTAATAAAATAAAAACAGATAACAAGCAAAAATATTTTATTTTGAACATGGAAAATACTTCTCAAGAAAGTTATTGTTAATAAAACCTTGGTTATCTACCAAGGTGAAGGTTTTGTAGCTGTTAGAATTCCTATATCTAACAGGCAGACAGTGCCTATTGTTCCATAGAGGTATGCTCATTAACATACAAACTAGATCCAGATTGTTGCTAATTGTCAAGTAAATTTATTCTTACAAGTTTCCGGGAAAAGATTAAAAATAAATAAAATAAAATTAAAAAAAAAAAAAAGGGAAAATATTTGACAAAAATAAATGTTTTCCTAACGTAATTAAGAACATTTTTCTTTTCCTCCTTCATATGTGAAAACTGGTGAACTCTATTCAGAGACTTTAAAAAAGGTTTTCTAGGTGAATCCCTTCTGCAAGATGATACAGTTCAGCCTTGTGAGTAAAGCAAGAGGTAAGGAAAAAAAAGGCAGCTGTAGCGTGAAAATATTGCTGCTGGTTGGACATCTGAAGGGAAAAATTGCAGCAGAAAAAGAAGTTTCTTTTATATAATAAGAAGTAACTGCAGAGGAGAGTAGCATGACAACCTCCAACATGGTGAAGAAGTTAGACTGCATGGTATGGGCACTTTTATGATGCTTTTAAGAGCATAGATACTTATCTCCCACTGTTAACAATTCCCAGTGGAATGACATACTTTTTAGAACTGAGAGTAAAGCTTTTACTAAGAAAGTTTTATTATTTTTACACCACCTGTTTGTTCTCAAAAAATAGCATATTTGAAGGTAGTTGCAGTGCTTCTTAAAACAAACAAACAAAATAAATAAATAAATAAACCAACACAAACAAACAAAAACCACCAAAAAACCCAACTAAAAGCCTAATAATATTTAGACATGCACAAGTTTCTGAGGCTGGATGAGGTCCAGGGGTCCCAAAAGTACTGAGGGAGCTGGCAGTGCTCACCAAGCCATGTTCCATCATTTACCAGTAGTCCTGGCTATCTGGAGAGGTCTCAGTTCACTGGAGATTAATGAATGTGATGCCCATCAACAAGAAGGGCTGAAAGGAGGACCTTGGGAACTACAGGACTGTCAGTCTGACCATGGTGCCAGGCAAAACTATGGAGCAGACAAACTTGAGTGCCATCATGAGGACAACCAGGTGATCAGGCTCAGTCATCATGGGTTTATGAAAGGCAAGTTCTGCTTGATAAACCTGATCACCTTCTGTGAAAAGGTGACTCACCTAGTGGAGTGTTGATCTGCTTTAGGGTAGGGAAATTCTACAAAGAGATCTGGACAGGCTGCTTAGATAGGCTGAGGCCAATGGCATGAGGCTCAACACCACCAAGTACTGGGTCCTGCACTTGGGTCACAACAACCACCTGCAACACTCCAGGCTTGGGGCAGAGTAGCTGGAAATTGACCATCAGAAAAGGACCTGAGGGTGTTGGTTGACAGCCAGCTGAACATGAGTCAGCATGTGCTCAGGTTGCCAAGAAGGCCAAAGGCATCCTGGCTTGGATCAGCACTAGTGTGGCCAGCAGGACTAGGGCAGGGACCATTCCCCTGGACTGGGCACTGGGGAGTCTGCACCTTGACTCCTGGGTTCAGCTTTGGTCCCCTCACTTGAAGAAAGACATTGAGGGGCTGGAGCATGTCCAGAGAAGGGCCATGAAGCTGAAAAATTCCCCCAGATGGGAATCGCTCTGGCTCTCACTATAGGCTTAATTGCCAGCAAGGTAGAAAGCACAGACATAAGAAAATATTTGTATTGCTTTTTTAGGAACTTTTGCTATTTTTAAAATATGAATTTAAGAATTCAGCAGCTACTGATATCACTGGATTTGATACTTCAGTAGCGTACTTTGAAAAGTCTCAGTCATTCAATTATAAACATAGAATTAGTAAAGTAATAAAAACCACTACTCATGAAAATACTGGGCATTCCTGCATTTACCCATCAGACGGCAAGTTTTTTTTACTCTTCCTCAAAGTACAGATGCAATGGCCATTAAGTAATTTGTACTTTCAGTATATTCTATGTCAGAATTGGCAATCTCAGCTTTAACTGAAAACAAATCCCTTTGGCTTTCTTTGTCCATAGCAGTCTTCAGACTTTTAAGGCTTTTCAGCTTAGTTTAACTGACCACATAAGGAATTGTCTGACTCCATCTAATCCTGCGATGCCTGAAATTTTGGTCATAAAGGACGTAACCCTATACCTGTAGAGGAGCAGGAAAAGCAGTTATTTGGTAATTGCTTGCTTCAGAATCTGTAAAACATAGATGATCTGTCACATCAATGACATGGATATAATGCTATACTCAACAATGGAATAAACTGGGATATGGGGATTTATCCTAAAGCTTGAAGAGGTTTCCATGTGCCTTTTCCCAAGATGGAAGGCTGCCTGCAACAACATGGAATTATTTTCTGACATCAACAGATGTCTAGATCTAAACATTTGTTTTACAAAGTTTACAAAGAAATACCAAAATAATGAGGGGAAAGAGTTCCAAAAGATGTTTTTCAATACTAGATTGGTGCAATACAGAGTGCATTTAATAATGTAAAGCATTCACTCTAATAAATCTGGATTGATTAACAGTAGTCAAGAACTATCGTTGGAGCCAAAGGAAGAAAGTTAGGAGTAATGGTGGTCTGGTTTAAAACACAAATCATGTTTGTAATTTACAGTCACTTTTATAGCGATATTTCAGAAATTATGTATACTCGGTCAATACTGAAAATATGCAACATTAATGAAATTCAATTATATATTGATAAGCTAGTGTGGATAGGTGCATAATAATTATCTTTTATGTACAGAAAAGTTATAAAAACTTAAAAGCTGAAGAAGCAAATATCCAAAAGTTTTTCCATACAAATCTTAATTAATCGTAACTCCTTCTCCCTCCCCCCATTTGCATTCAGTTCATTAGTTTCTAGCTCTTCAGAAATTCTTATTCCCCATAAATTTAATATTTATTATTCATCTCAGGTCTTGTTATTAATTATCTGATAATGAAGATCTTATCTGAGTCATCTTTGACAATTATCTATGTGCACACAGATGATATTTCTACCGTAACTGTATCATTTAACACCCAGTGCATGGAAGGTATGATCATACCACTTGAAAGCAGGAATGACGAAATAAGGCTTACCTGCCGGCAACAAATTTCCCTAAGAAAGGAGCTGTAACCCAATGTCCTGGGAGCAAGAAAACCATTCAGAATCTGCTAAACAACATTCAGAATCTGCTAAACAACATGGGAACCTCTGAAGGGGCGTGACTTCATTTCTCCCGCACAGGGGGCTGCTGACTAGGAGAAATGGGTCAATATAGAGTAGCCATAAGAATAGTTCAGAGACAAAAAATCTAAGAAATCAAAAATTGTCAGTGATTCACCAGATGCCCTTGAACTTACTGTACCCAGTTCAGATGCTTGTGACATCTGTGATTTATAAGTGCATTATACTACTTAGCATTGATGAGGCTGCATCTTGAATATTGGGTTCAATTTTGGGCCCATCACTCAAAGAAGGACATTGAGGGGCTGGAGTGTGTCCAGAGAAGGTCAACAACTCTGGAGAAGGGTCTAGACCACAAGTCTTGTGAAGACCAGCTAAGGGACCCAGGGTTGTTTAGCATGGAGAAAAGGAGGCTCAGGGAAGACCTTCTCACTCTCAACAACTCCCTGACAGGTTGGAACCAGGTGGAGTTGGTCTTTTCTCCCAAGGAAGGAGCAACAGGACAAGAGGACATGGCCTCAAGTTGCACCAGGGGAGGTTTAGGTTACATACCAAGAACAATTTCTTCCCCCAAAGGGTTGTCAAGGCCTGGCCCAGTCTGAATAGTGCAGTGGTGGAGTCCCCACCCCTGGAGGGTTTTCAAAGCCATACAGATGTGCTAAGGAAAATGGTTTAGTGGTGGGCTTGGTAGTGTTAGGTTAATGGTTGGACTCAATGATCTTAAAAGTCTTTTCCAGACAAAATGATTCTATGGTTCTATTATTAATAACGGTGGGTGAAGTTAATATTAGCTTGCCTTGAACCTACTAAGCATGCTAAATTAGCATACCCATAGTGTAAGCAGTATACAGATATTACCTAATTGTCTTTTTATGTAGGCTTGTGAGCATTGTAACCACTAAAGGGGCAAAGAGGTGTGCAGTTGTGTGTGAGAGGCACCCAGGAAGAGGAGAATTTGTAATACAGAGCAAGATAGAGATGCAAGGGACTGCAAGTCATCAAAACCAGGTAAGTGGAATCAACAACTGAAATCCTTACTCTGGAACAGAGCAAATAGAATAAGAACATCAGGCATATCATGAAAATCAGAGGTTAAGAGGACCAGCTGGACTGACCTTCACACCTAAACCATCCAGGACCACTGTCACCACTGATAACTACTAAATACAGGTATATATTTACAGATAGTTCAGGATACAATTGCTAAAGATGAACAGTTCTGTAGATGTAGCAATGATTATAACATGTTAAGAACCAACCATGAGCAGGAAAAGTGTTGCTAATAAATGCATTTAGTGAACATTTGTTTTGAAGTTTAAATTACCAGTTTCTAAAACCTCCTACCACAACAATCTTTAATTCTTTAACTGATGTAAACTCTCTATACATGTATATGTACACATACACAAACATTTGTTACAGTGCAAATGAGCCCCAGGAAGATTTTCTGAATGGAAAATACCATTTCACCATGGGGAGAGTTACGGAGCTACTTAGTGTAGAACTCCCCACGACAGTTGCTAGCCAATACAATTTGGTGATGAATCATATGCAGTGTGACTACACTTTTCAGGCCAGGCACCTTTTGATCTCTTTCTTTTCTAAAACAATACAAGCATTAAAGCTTTCTCATGGAAAAAAACCAACCAAACAAAAAAAGCAGCCTAGAACAGTATGCTAGGTGATGCTCTTAGTTTCAACCTAAAATATCAACAGTTCTGTCACTTCTCTCTGGATATCTGATCTAAGTGTACAACCAAGGAAAATCACATGCCTGAAGTTTGATGGATTTTGAGGGTTTCCATCCAGCAGAACCTTCAGCAGCCAGGGAAAAGGTAAGAAAAGGGAGCAGTGGCAGTCTGGTGCTGTTTCTTCTTTTTCTTTTCTTTCTTATGAAGATTTTACAACAATAAAAACACTCTAATGCAATAAATACACAAAATTATTTCACAAAAATCTAAATCCTAATTAATATGTGAGCAGGTGAAGTTTTGACCATAAGATTTATTAAAAAACCCCACTTCTTTTTGCATTAACTCAGGAGCATTCCACCAATGTATTTTTAATTTCTCTCTTTGTTTCTGTTTTGGGAGACAGTAAAAGGAAAGAGGTAAAATCTGGAGCTGAATTTTATAGCTTAGACTTACCTGTAAATTAGACCTAGTTGGCTTTTTAATTAAGACCTCACAAAAGACGATTGTTCCCTGTAATCTAATACATAAAGAGTGGAGTCTTATTCTATAGACAATTGGAACAATAGTTAGACAAATCACACACTAATTGGTGTATGAAGAATAAAGGCTTGATTCACTCTCCCAAAAGCACAGGTTTTAATCATTCAATGCACAAAAAAATTCCTCTAGGTGGTAACAGCACATTCTCTTATTTTTTTTCTTAAGGCTAGATAGTGAATATCGCAAGTACACTGATAAAAACCCTGCACAATTAAGACAGTCTCCAGCCTCAGGCATCAGAATTTCCTAGATGTTCCTAGATGTGTGGCTTGGGAGGGAGTCTGTAACAAATTCATGTTCAGGTGCAACTCCTCCACACATTGCATATGCATAAATCAACAGGGATGTGGTATTGCTTCAATTCTTCTGTCCCTAGTTTTTAACTGTAGCAGGTTGGATTTTCATCACTGGCCGAAGACTGCCACAACTGAATTAATAATAAAAGCTTCCTGCACTTGGAAAAATCTTCCTTTCTTGGTCTATGTCTCTGTGTTTATACCCATCCAGAATCAAGCACTGTTTTTCTTTATATCTTTATATGCACCTGTCCAGATTTAACCTCTGCTGGCAGCTTGACTCCATGCAGCCACTCACTCACTCCCCAGCTGTGGGACAAGGGAGAGAATCAGTAGGGTAAAAGTGAGAAAACTCATGGGGTGAGGAAAGCTCCATCATTCATAACAATGACTTGGGAACACAAATGGCATCACTCTGAACATCCCCAGCCTGCTCACTATATCTGAAGAGGGCCTACAAGAAAGCTGGGGAGGGACTTTTTACAAGGGCCTGTAGTGACAGGACAAGGGATAATGGCTTCAAACTGGAAGATGGAAGATACAGATTAGAAAATTTGAAGTTCTTTGGTGTGAGGGTGGTAAGACACTAGAACAGGTCACGCAGGGAAGCAGGAGATGATCCATCACTGGATCTGTTCACAATCAGGTTGAATAGGACTTTGAGCAACTTGTTCTGGTGGGAGGTGTCCCTGCCCATGGCAGAGGGGTTTGGAACTAGATGATCTTTAAGGTACCTTCCAACCCAAACCATTCTATGAAGGAGAAAAAACAGCAACTAGAATATAGCATTTGAGGTCATGCTGCTGTTACCTACAGGTATCTTATTTACTGAACGTTATAAATGAGGTAATTGTAACAGCAATTTAGGTAAAGGTGTTAAGAATGTGGGAGAATATTTTGAATGTAAATTATACCCTTATCTAAGTAATACACAGTACTTTCAAAATCCTTAAAATACTGAGCATTTCTCACTTTATTCTTTGTAATTCATCCAGTGAGGTGTGATAATGGCTTTCATCTTGGCAACAGGGAGGCAAAGAGTCACATGTAGTTGGTTTTTCAGGTCAGGAATATAGAAAGCAATTTCTGATTTTGATTAGCTTTTTTTTTTTCTCTTGAAAGACAGGATAATCAGGTTCAGGATACTTTTTTTTTTTTTTTTTTTTTTTTTTTTTTCCCCCCCACATGATGAAACATGATATTGTTTGCTTCACTCTTGTGTTCCCAAGACAAAAAGATCATAAAATGGTTTAGGTTGGAAGGGACCTTAAAGATCATCTAGTTCCAATCCCCCTGCCATAGGCAGGGACACCTCCCACTATGCCAGGTTGCTCAGAACCCCTCATCCTATCACTGTGGGCCCTTGAAATAAGTCCCTCCTCAGCTTTCTAGTAGACCCCCTTCAGATATAATGGAAGGCTGCAATAAGGTCTTCCTGGAGCCTTCGCTTCTCCCAGATGAACAACCCCAACTGTCTCAGCCTGTCCTTGTAGGAGAGGTGTTCAAGCCCTCCTTTGTGGCCCTCCTCTGGACCTACTCCAATACGTCCATGTCCTAAAATATAATTAGTAACTTAAATGTATATTAATTTGTATAGCAAAACGGAACCATCATCAGATAGAGTCACCAGCCAGGTTTAGTTCATGTTTGGAACGCTAATTTAATCACAGTTTCTGTCTTAAATAAAACCAAAGGTCTCTTCCCTGTTTTGCAAGTAGTGCGATGCCAGCCCAGGGATAAAATACTCTCTTTACAGGCTATTCCTCTCTAACTTACAATGATGGATTGAAATATGGTCACATTCCTCTGACTCCTGTGTTTTTCCAAGATCTTTGACTACAGACCTAGATACCATGAGAAAACCTAAAGGAAGGAGAGCCAGAAGGAAGAAGAGCCAGAACCAGTAACCCTCATAAAATCTGCTTTGCTTCACCTAAGCATGGTGGGGGGGAATCAGTAACCAACTGCATAAGACCAGTCCACATTCAGATTCTGAGGCAGCCAAGCCAAAGGTTACCTGGTACCAAAGCAATTGATATTTTTTCCAGTTTCCATATTTTAGGCTCAAAAGAGGAGTTAGAATTGCATTGAAAAGTGGAGAAGCTCTGAAAACACTCAGATGCGTGATGGACTTTGAGCATTTGCACATGAAAATGCAACCTTAATGAAGGGATCTGAGAAATTTGTTTCAACTAATTTAAATGCATTTCCAAGAAAGTAATTTGCAAAGATGAGTGAAAAAGTCTAGTAAATTTGCTTCTTAAATCCATTTGGGGAATACGTTTCTATGAGCCCATCCTACAAACACATTATTATAATACGATTTTAGAGCTCTGCTGAAGAACAGATTTGGACTTCAGAATCAGATCCACTATAGACAAAACACTTTTATGAACTACTAGGACCTAAACATTTTTATTTCTATAGATAACAACTGGTCGTAATATTGTGCTACAGGTATTAATACATTCTTAAGGAGTAAATCCAATTTCTTTTTCAGTAAGAAAGGAAAAGCTCCATTGCAATAAAGTGGCCCCTTCACTGTTTTCGACAAGGGTAATCCTTGATCCAGAGCTCTAATATGGCATTGGTATTGACCTCAATGCATGTGAAACTGTGGCCTCAGTAAGCTTCAGAATTCACACACAGGATTTGCTGAGTTATTGCTGGCAAAAGCAGTGTTTGATCTTCTTCACTGTCTTTGAAGGAATTACAGTGATTACATCCTGCCTGGTGGTAACAGACCAGAGGAAAGCAGAGGACTGAGAAGAGGCTTAACTTGCTACCACCCATAAAGTTAAAAGTCTTCAGGGCCTACAACTTTAAACTAATTTCAGAAGGGTTAAAAGCAAGCTGTGACAATTCAATCAAGACTAGCAAAGACTGTGAAGAAGTCATGGGAGCAAGATTCTCTTTTCTTTGCAAATAAATACATATAGGAAATGATGAATTAACAAATCCACACTCTGTAAATGAATAAGAAGGCAGCTATTAGCTTTTAAAAATTTTTAATTTACCTTTACTTACCAAATTAATTTACCCTGCAGCTATTCTCAGGCAAGTAGTGATTGCATTTTGTCCCCAGGAAAGTGAGCATCTGGAAAATTAATATATCTAGTATTTGATAATGTACTAGACATTCTTAACGTAATATTAACAATTTTTTTTATGTTGAGGATATTATTTTGACTGCAGCTGTGTGCCTTCCTCAATTCTGTCTCTCTGCTTCCATATATATACTCTTTTGCCTGTTGTATTTAACTGTTGCAGAATCACATTACTAGTAAATAAATACTTTTTAATATTCTACTTGGTTACCAGGGACAGCAGGCTGAAAAAAACAGAGGAATTTTTCCAGGAAATATTCAAGAGAGAAAGATTGCCCCACTTTTATGCTCTGCAGTATTGGTTTCCAGTGAAAATTTTGAAACAGAATTTCAACAGAGATGAGACTTTTGCAGAAGGTTTTCCACAGTGCCTGCAGTAACTTTGCTGTCCTTCTATCCTAAATATTACAGATTACATTTATGTACTCACTGTTACAAGCTCCCCAGCAAGGGAATATTGATGTAAATTAAGATTAACTCTGCTCCAGCACAGGAACTGCAGGTGCTGAATGCACTTGACATCTCATAGCAAGAGAACTTTACACACCAACATTTTGGGGAACTTTGGGGTTTTTTTAATACAGCTGATAAAAATCTAGGTTAAGAGAGAAATCTAATTCCTTTTTTAAAAAATTAAAATAAAATCATTATATTATGCTTGTTTGCAACTGAGTATATGTTAACAGGAAAACAGGTTGCCTGCATTGTGACAGCCTCTTTACACATTTCTAGTTATGTGTCCTAATATTTTAGTATATACAGTGATATCAATAAAGAATGGTATTGTCATTTTACTCCCACAAAATTTAATTACAGACATTTGGGTTTTGACATATTGTTAATTAAATATTGATTTGTTGGAGGATGAACTAAGCCATTGGTATTTTCCTCCCTAATTAGAATAATGCTTGCTCCACATGCCAACAGTTATGAATCCAACTGAAATAACTGTAGAAGCAGAAATGTAAAAAAGCCTTAAATAATGCAGCGTATTGCACCTCAATTATAATTAATAAATTAGATGCAGTGCAGTAGCTGTACTATTTAAACAGACTGTCCACACTTTCTGCTACTGGGAGTAAAGAGCTGGTATTTGAAACTTTGTACTTATCCTAGAGCTTTGCATTCCAGTTTGTCATGAGTAAATGGTCTCAACATTGTAGAGAAAAGTACAGTTATACATTCCTCAGTGCTATTAATATTGTTCTTAGTCATTATACAAGCAAATCAAATACAGAACTGATAAAGCAAGCCACTCTTTCACTCTGAGTGAAAAGATGCATACCATTTATGGCATATTAAATAGTTTAGTAGATGAACTTTTTCTAATAATTTTTTTTTTGGTGGTGTTTATGCTCCATAGATGAAGAAGGGACTTCTATTTTCATTGCAATCAGTTTTTTTTTTCTTTTTAATCAATGTTAATTTAATAAAATCTGATTTTCTATATCATGCTGACCTGAGAGATACTGTGCTAATTTCTAGTGACTGCTCTCTGATTAGTGAGTTTAATGTGCAACTATTCTCCCTCATCTACAAGTTAAATTTCTACTCAGAAAATGCCTACTACTCCTTTTTTAGCTTTCATCTTATATACCACAGGGTCAATTCCCCCCTTCTTTCTTCCTCCTCTCTTTCAACTGAACTTCATTGAGTCCAACCGTTAACCTAGCACTGGCAGGTCACAGCTAAACCATAGCCCTCAGCACCACATGTCCATAGCTTTAAAACCCCTTGGCAGCATGGGTCAAGCCTTGACAACCCTCTCAGGGAAGGCATTTTTCACATGCCCAACCTAAAACTCCCATGCAACTTGAGGCTGTTTCCTCTTGTCCTGTCTCTTGTTCCCTGGGAGAAGAGACTGACCCCACCTGGCTCCAACCTCCTTTCAGAGAGTTGTCAAGAGACAGAAGGTCTCCCGTGAGCCTCCTTTTCTCAAGGCTGAACAGCTCCAGGGCCCTCAGTTGCTCCTCACAAGATCTGTGCTCTTCACCACCTTCATTGCCCTTCTCTGGACATGCTCCAGCCCACTCAATGTCTTTCTTGGAGGGAGGGGCCCAAAACTCAACCCAGTAGACTTCTTCTTTCATCTTTTTTAGTCAGTGCACATTATACATTATTAATACCATGCAAGGGAACAATAGCATTTTATTAGAGAAAGAGATAGAATGAAATGGACTATTATATATATATACACATATATATACATATGTATGTATACATATATATATACACAAATCACGATGAATATGTGCTCAGAAACTTGGTAACAGGGGCCTGCCTATAAGATGAGAAGAAACCTGCATTTTTTAGTCCCCAAAAGGGCCATCTACAAAGTATCTAGAGAGCCTTCATTTATCCCTTAATTTTCTCTAAGAATGTTTAACATAGAGTTCCATATAGAAATGCAGTGTTCATGGGGCCTCTTCAAGCTTTTTAAAGGAGAAACCATTTGACCCAGTATTAATCAGATAATAATGAATACAGAGAGCACTTGATATGTTTTTTCTTTGCAGATTGTGGATTGAACTTCATATTCACAGAATCACAGAATATTCATGGTTAGAAAGGACCTCCTAGATCACCGAGTCCAACTATATCCATAACAAAAAAAAAAACCACATAAAAAACGCCCAAACACCTAAATACCTAAATACCTAAATATTCAGGTAAGTAGAATATATTCAGGTAAGTAGAATATTCTTCACATACCATTTATTGCAAGAGGATTATGTTACATGAATTTCCAGGAAGGTTGAAATGCAAATGACATTTTTTTATTTTTGTATTAATAGAGAGACATTAATTCCCCTGCTTTAAGGTGATTAGCATCAGTCTTCCAATACTGTGAATATATTAATTTTAAGGACATAGATAATCTGGTTGATAATATTAAGAAGGCACACTTGTTTACAGTGAAATTATGAACAACTGTTTGTGCAGTATGAATTTGGGGAAATCACATTTGCTTAGAGTTTTTCTCACTTTGGAAGTAGTTTGGACTACGTGTTGTGTTCTTTAAAATGCTTTTACACTTTCATAGTTGCATTTCTGTAGAGCTCCATAAGATTGCACAAGGAAGTTGAGTCACAAAGCAGTCCCTTGGGACAGACAATGAAAATTTAATACTGAGTTCATGCTGTTTGCCTCTATTGCTACAGATTGAAGATTTATTGCCATCTGTAGATTTTTAAATGCTCTCTTTTACATAATGCTCTGAAAGATGGTGTTATCAATTTTATTTTAATGTGTTACACTCTCCTGTATTGGAAAGGGATTTAATTTCATTTTCTATCTATTTTTCTTATTTGCTCTACGGATTTTTATACGATATGAATATTTTTTGTTGTTGTGTGGGTTTTTGTTTGCTTGTTTGTTTTGTTTGGTTTTTGCTTGTTTGTTTGTTTGTTATTTTCATGGGTTTTTTTCAAAGACTTATTAACCAGCCTGGAAAAATTAAACACAAGAAATCTGTCGAGGCTTTGGTCTATTTTTATATCTCTCTGTGCTTCTTCCACCAGAAAGAGAAGTTCTGCTACATATAAATGTGAATCACAAAAGCCAAATACAGAGGAATCATTTATCACAGAGCTGAATCTATGCAAATGAATAAACAATTATATATAACACAAAACAGGCTCTACAAAAGAAGACTCTAGGAGAAAGTGAATCTAACTGTAGAAAAGTTAATATGACAGGTCTTGGACACAAGTTGCTCATCCTGTAGGGAAGAAATCCTGTAGAAAAAAAATGTTAATATGAGTTTATGTAACTCAGAAGATACAACAGAGTGGGACTGATGAGATTAGTGCACACTGATGTCCTAACACTTGATGTCCTATCCCAAGTATGAAATGTCTTTGTAGTTCTAAGTAGAACTGTCTCCTGACAATGACATGTAATAAAATGGTGAAACTCGGTGTTTTATAGGAAGATACACAGTTTTGTAGTAGATCATTTCATAATTCCAGCCAGGCTCTTGAAGAACCACACAGATATTTCACTTCATCTGTTTATTGTTCAACAGATTTTGGCTTGTTCCTTCTGAAGAAGGATAAAGACATCACAGAATCATAGAATCACGGAATCATAGAATTACAGAATCATAAAATGGGTTGAGTTGGAAGGGGCCATCTAGTTCCAAACCCCAGTAAAGAAAAAGTCCTAGTAATTTCCAGTTTGGAATTCAAATACTTCCCACTTACAATTATTTGCATAAAATAAATTCACAGCAATCTTTAAAATGTTGTTCCCATATTCTTTCTTTGGGTATGTAGGGAAGATTCTCAAGTACTCTGTAAACCATACTAAGAAAGTATTTATGATTTCTTAATAATTCTATATGCAATTAACATCAATAGGAAAGATTTAACCCTGATACTTG
Source organism: Megaceryle maxima (assembly GCA_024605025.1). Classification (NCBI taxonomy): domain Eukaryota; kingdom Metazoa; phylum Chordata; class Aves; order Coraciiformes; family Cerylidae; genus Megaceryle; species Megaceryle maxima. Next base: position 17,542 of record JANHGN010009741.1, read on the forward strand.
ACAGTGGAAGTCCTCCTTGCTTAATCTTTATGAGCAACAGCATTTTTACTATCTGATATGAGAAGTAGGTATTCTGATCAAAAATTATTTCACCTGCACTTCATTTCAGCACAGAAGTATCTAACTAATCACAGTTTGGGGAGCATTTACAGATAAACCCTGTAATCCAGGTGTTACTTCAATGAGTACACTCTGCTATGCATTGTTATGAAATGCTGCCAACACTGAAAAACAAATGAATTCCTGTACCAAAGTAAACAGAAAATAAAAAGGTAAATTCTATCTAGACATCTTATTATCTGCTGTATAACAAACAGGGCAAATGTTAACTTTTCACCCAGCTGCCTGTGTCATATGCAACAAAAACACAGAATTTGTATTCCTTAGGATGGATATTTCTGTAATGCTACTTTCAAGTATGTATAACACGCATTTAAAATATCAATAGTGAAACAGGGACAAATCTTATCCATGCTTATGCCAAAGTCATTGTTGCTTCTTTTTTTTTCTAGTTGTTTGCTTGGATTTTTTAGTTAGTTGGTTGGTTGAGTTTGGTTTGGTTTTTTGTTTGGGTTTTTTGTTTGGGTTTTGTTTGTTTGTTTGGGGGTTGGTTGGTTGGTTGGTTTGTTTGTTTTTAACTGGTTACTGTCATAAGATGTAGTTTATTAGACTATATGTTACAGAAAATGCAGCATGCTGCATGTCCATGAACATTGTGGCTAAGAAAGACCACACACTCTGTGAAAGCAATCACAAAGTTAGGAATAAAAAAAAAGCAAAGAAAACATAATAAAAAATACTATTTAAGATTACTGCTATTGATTATAGCAGGAACAGATTGTTTAACTTTTCTCACAGTCGGAGAAAATCAGGATGTGGCTACTTCTGAAAATGTTCTCACAGACAGGAGTGCAGCAAGATCTGTCATTAAGTGGTGAATCAAGGTGCTCTGATTAGTCCATGTTCTAAATGCAATTTCTAAACAGTTCATATGAGGAATTAAGCCATTGTTTTGATACTTTTAACTTTATTGTGTCAAAAGTTTGACTGAAGTAATATCACAGGCTTAAAACTATGGCTTATAGATAAACTGCACTTATATTTATCTTCTCACTATCACACCAAACACACAGTTTCTATCTTTACCTTGTCATTTTTCCCTTTCTGCTTTCAAAAACCTATAAAACCCTGCATCACTGGCACTGGTAGTCTACAGAAAAGACTAACAGGCCAACTCTACAGGATGTACCCTTCTGAAAGATCAACAGTTAACACAAAGAAAAGCAAAAATATAACCACATCTCCAGGCTAAGCTGGATTCCATCAGGAAACTGTCAGAAAAAGGAGGATATGTGGGGAAAAAAGAGTTACAGCTGGAAGAAGTACAAAATGTTCCAGTCTTCTACAGAAGGCTTTGTCAACCAACAGAACTATTTCTATATGGCACAATATTTATACATGAAAGATACACTAAACACTGGTTATGAAGTCTCATTTTGTGTTATATCGTGACTATCAGGTTTAAAGTGAAGTTTAGCTTAATATTTTTTTTTTTTTAATGAGAAGTAAATTTGAACTTTAAAGTTTTCTTCTCAGAAATATCATTCATTTTATTGAATAATATTGTTATTGAATTTTGTTTGTTTAACATTCTTTACACAGCAAATGTCAAGACTGTGTTATGTGGATAGATACTTTTCTGAGCGTTGAAAACAAAAATCAAGCTGAATACTTGGAAACATGGTATTGCTGGAGTATTTTCTTAAACATGGCTGAAATTATATGCAAAATCAAATACTTTCTAAAAATAAAAAAGCAGCTCTGGTTGATATTTTTGTTTGTTTGTTTTGGGGTTTTTTTAAGATTACAGCCAATCCCCAACTCTAGTTAGAAAAATAATTAGGTGATAAATAGTGCTAACAATGTCAGGAAGTTGTTATCAAAATATACTAATAATCTTCTTGATTTTAAATAATAAAGTGGTTAGATTACATAGAATCATAAAATGGTTTGGCTTGGGGGTGGACTTTTAAAGATCATCTAGTCCAACCCCCTGTCATGGGCAGCGACATCTTCAAGTAGAGCAGGCTGACCAAAGCTGCATCCAACCCTAGTCATGAACACATCCAGTGATGGAGCATCTATAACTTCCCTGGGAAACCTGTTGCAGTGTCTCACCACCATTATTGAAAACAATTTCTTTAATACTTGAAGTCTATACTTGCTCTCCTTCTGTTTAAAATCACTGTCCCTTCTTCTGTCACTACATGGTTGCTTGAGTACCTCTTTGTCTTTCTTATATGCCATTTTTACATATTGAAAGACCACAATAAGGTCTTTCCAGAGCCTTCTCTTCTCCAGCCTGAATAAAGCAAACTCTCCTAACCTTTCTTCACAGCAGAGGGATGTCAGCCCAGGTCATTGCTCTGGCCTCTCTGGCCCTGCTCCAACAGGTCCCTGTCTCTCCTGTGCTGAGAACCCTAGAGCTGGACCCAGCACTGCAGGAGTGGTCTTCCCAGAGCACTGGGAGCAGAGAGGCAGAATCCTCTCCCTCAACCTTCTGCCTACACTGCGGGGGATTCAGCCCAGGGTGCCATTGGCTTCTGGGCTGCGAGTGCATGGTGCTGGCTCATGTCCAGCTTTTCAATCCGCAACCTCCACAGGTCCTTCTCCACAGGGCTGCACTCCATCCTTTCATCCCTTAGCCTGGGTTGATACTGGGGGTTGCCCCAGCCTAGGTGCAGGACATTACACTTGGGCTTGTTGAATTTCATGAGTTTCACATGGGCCCACTTAACAAATATAAACCAAGAATCTCAAGCAGCAGAAATCATATATTTTGTCAGAAGAATAAAAGAAAAGAATACTAGGATTGTGAGGGGTAAATCCTACCTATGTAAAAAAACAAAACCAAAACCAAGCACAAACAAAGAAACCTTTTTCTTCCTTTTAAAGGATTTACTTGTTACACAAATTGCATGAAGGGAAAAGTCTTCTCATTTAAATACTTCTCTCCTTCAGCTTTCAGTGAGGCTGACTTCAACAGAAATCCATAACAGGAAATTGAAATAATTACCTTTCATTTGTATTGTAGTCAGAAGATTAAGGTGTTTCTTCCAGACACATTTCCTTGGAAGTAGTACAGACACAAATATTTTTTTTTTCTATCTGCATGCAGTATACTGATCATACACCATTACAAGATGGAATTAACCCTGCTGAGGTGTCTAGCACTGATCTGACAAGCGAATGGAAAGCTGGCCTGCAGGAGAAGGTGGCTGTAGTGTTCAGTTCCATTTTCAGAAAAAAAAAAAAAATTATCTGTGTGTCAGCATGCAACACAGGTGCCTCAGCCACCACTGTGAGAGGAGCTCTATAGGACTGAGAATGCTGAAGCAGCAATCTGAGAAAGGCAGGAAGGTACAAGGGCAAGACTTTCAAGGACACAGTATGACAATATCTGGAGTTTCTGCTTTTAAGGAGAAGGAAAGTCTCATGGAAGGAAGCTATCAACCTGCAGTATTGTAAAATATGTTCTTATATGCTTTTCACACAAAAGGTATGAATTTATGTTAGGCTAATAACTCAAGATGTCTTTGTACTTAATGGGGAAATGGTGGGAAGTAATTATTTTCCAGATGGGGAACACTAAGCTGACCTTAAGTAGATGCAAAATGAAAATAACACGTAGTAAGGTTTCATACCACTATAACCATCACAATACAAAGTCTCATTCATCTTTTGCTCTGGAGACTCTCTGAATGCAAGAGATGCTCAAAGGTTAAACCAGTATACCCAAACCCCACTCACTGAGTCAGAGCAAACTTTCCCATTGTTGTGGCAGGCTGTATATAGAAACAAAAAAACCATGGTTTAGTTTTATTTCTTTTTTTCTCTTCTGAACAGGTAATTAATTCATGTTGTCCAAGGATCACTTGTGCTGTGCTTCACAAAGCAATGTTCTTTCTCTATTCTTAGTATTGTGCTGTAAAGCAGTGAATTTCTCTGCTGAGCTGCAAAGGATACTGGTCATATTACTGTCAAAGCTTTCAAGAAATCCCTCTCTTTTGGAAACAGAACAGGCTGAAGCTCAAACAGGCAAAAATCAGGCATCTCTATATGGTGTGGAGACTGCTGACAAAGAAGTCTGTTGCAGGTTTTACAGGCGTGTTCTTCACTGTAACTTCAACCTTATAAAATTCAATTTCAGAGATGTGTCTTCTCTCCGTCTGAGAAGTTCAGACATACCTCAAATGTTTTTACCTTGTCCTGTTTGAACACCTGAAGTCCACTAATCATCACTGTCTTATCAAGGTAACTATTAATGGATGTCCAAGACAGAAGTGACCCACCTGAATTTTAGGAGGACGTACTTTCTTCAAGATCTTGTTTTGCTGCATTAGCAAAGAGTAGCTCATTTTGAATTAAAAAATGTAGTCAGCAACTCTTCTTCCTTTAACAAAGGCCATATAGCAAGACAGAATTACAATTTACTTTTCATTTTACCTTATTTTGTCTAATCACTGCTCTGAAGCCATCTATAAAACCATTCATGGCTGAATATATCATACACAGCAATTTTCTGTAAATAATATTAAATATTGAGGCTATATTATTAAGTGCTCATAAGTAGAATAAAATTTCTTGAGAACTTTACTTTGCTGCTTACAAAATGAAGATGATGTACAAGCCAGCTTGGAAATAAAACCTGTGATTTTCCTTTGAAGTAGACTAGTCATGTAGAACTCCAGTGTCTGCACAAAACCAGGTCAAGACACAATCTATTAATAGCATTGATATTCATTTCCCTTCATTTTAATTTTGCTATAAAGTTTTAGATTTTCAAATGAGATTATTATTGTAAGGTACCTGATCTTGTTATTATGCATTATGTTTTCATCAAAACTGCAAGAATAACACCTTTATTTCAGAGAAATATTGTTATATGTGCAGTGTGCACTAAATCTTTCTCTATAGCCACCCTGCAAATTATTGTAGAAAATTACACTGGATGAAAAGCCATGAATTGATATCACATGCTTTTGTGTGTGTGTGTATATGTGCACACATATGCTTATGTTTCAATGGATATAAAAATTGTAAAAGAGTAAAAAAAAAAACCCCATAGATGACACTGTATCAAGCACAACATCCAGATTTGAAAAATAACTGAAAGAAACCATAAAGCAGAGGATTGTCAAGGGTTAGGGCTGGGTCAGTCACTAGACAAGTGACAGAAACGTCTGTTAACCCCTCTCCCTTCCCAAAGGGGAAGAGAAAGAGAAGAAGAGAGACTTATAGATTAGAAAAGAAAGCTAAAACAGCTTTAATGAAAATAATAACTATAAAATTAATGTATGCAAATATCTACAAAACAAGTATCAACCCCAACCCTCTGATGGTAATTATATCACTGTCAGCATTGATGCTTTGGAGCATGGACTGGCGAAGTCCCAGACTAGACTCAGTGGCAGACAGAAACTGGATTTGAGAGCTGGATTCTGGAACACATAGATCAGAATCGAAAGCAGAACAGACAGGATACAATTGTTATACCCCCAGGAAAGAGATTCATTAGGTACAAAGTGGATTACATTTTCTAAACATGGCATGTAGACCCCAAGCCATTTTTTTTAAAGCCCATTTCTACGCTAAAACAAACAAACAAACAAACAAACAAAATAAAAACCTTCTAGATATGTCTGCTATTACTGAAACATGGTCAGATGAGTCATAGTTCTCCAATGTTAATACCAATTAGTTATGTGAACACAGAGAATGATTTAGTAATTTACAGTTTATAATTGGTTTCATGTTCACACTTCCTGAAGCACTCTTCTCCTCTCAAAAATTCATCTTTCTCAAAGGGTAGGTTAACCAGGAGTACCTCGCCTTTACTTGTAGTTGTGTGTGTATTAATGTGGTATTTGCTGATCACCAGAAGGATGAAGCTAAATAACATAAGGTTTTATGAAATTCAATTAATTCTGATGTTCTATCCTACATTTTTAGACTGTAGCTGAATATCTAGAGGTGTTTTAGCAACAGAGCTATGAGGTTCTTCAGAAAGTCCACCTATGCTTATGGACTATATTGGGGGAAACATCATAATCCTCAAAAAGATATGGGGTTTTAGCTGCACTTACAAATTGTTCCTCAGATTATTCTAATTTCTGTTGTCTGTGTGATGCCATACTATGATAGCTTGGATGGATCCAATGGTTGGACATGATGATCTTAAAGGTCTTTTCCAACCCAAAGGATTCTATGATACATGTGACATCATTTCACACTAGTACAAAAGTCAGTATGAAGAATATGATTACTAATAGAACTATCAGGTAGTGGGGCAACCAGTGTGGCTGTAACTTGCCAGAATGTCCCTTTCTGCTTAGCTTTGTGCTGAGAACTGGAATCATCCTGCTGACAAATGACAAATACAAAAACATGAATCTTGACTACTGCTGCAAGGGAAGCTTTTGTAAAAAGCACATTATAATGAAGAAGAAAGCAATGCTTAGAAGTGTTGTCACCTGTGGAAGAGGAGTAAGTCCTGTTTAACCCTTAGTATGCAAATGCAGTGAGTGTTCCCAAACTACACACGCTGCAAATCCTTTACCAACCTACAACATTAAGGAAGCTGAATGACCATGACTCTGTGCTTAACTAAATGTATTAGCCTGAAAACAGGTTCCTGTTCAATAGTAATGAGCTGGAGAAATGCATCTATTTGTGGCAATAAATCTCATGGCACAGCATAGGCAGCATTCAGCAGAAGGTTTAAATAGAGTGAGGAAAAACTGAAGTTCTCTGATTAATTGGGATAAAGTTCTCTGTGGTGGGAGGAAGATCACACTGATATACCTGATTGCAGGAAGGAAGGGTGAACTGATTAGGTTTATTAGAGCACTAACTCATTGACTTGATGAATACAATTAAGTTGCATGATTATTCTACAAGATTTTTACTTGAACTGCTGCAGGAATCCCAAAATTAAACTCTTTGTCTCACTAACAGAACAGTTGCTGCCCTAAAGTGTGAGTGAAAGATCAGTATTCAAGAATTCATGTGAAAAATTACGTGAATCAAATGAAAGGGATGAACTAAGCTTTTTACTGGTTTATTCTTTCACTTACTGGAAACAGTGTTTGTAATGTTGGGGTTACTAAACTTAATGTGAAGTCATTAGGTGGTTCAAGCATGAAATCTTTGGCTTCAGCCTTGGCACTCTGTAGGGTGATACTTGAACATGATGAAATTTGGGACTTCAAGTCATGTAATTCTGATGTATCAATAAATAGTTTTTGTCCAAAGAAAAAACAGGAGGACCTACAAAATCTCTAAATGTTTTCAATGACAACAACAAAAAAAATCAAAAGAAATGGCATTCTATTTTGATAAAATAAAAATATTCAATCCCTGGGTTGAATTTGCTTATTTAACAGGAATTTAATTATATAAAGTCATGATTCTGAAATTTAAAAATTACATATTTTTATTGGATAATAATAAAACTAGAATGCTGTATTTTAATGAAAATTACTATGTGTATTTACAAAATGCATTCTGTCAAAACTGTTGTATTTCCTTATGAGGTTCTACTGTTTAGAAAATAGCATCTCACATCAAGAAGACATAGCATGCTGTTATACATTACTATTATATGCAGTGCATATTTAAAAGTAATGTTTCCTTCTGCCCAATTTTTGTGTTTAGTTTCACATCTAATAATTCTGAGGCATTAATATTTGAAGTGTAAGTATTTTTAAATTACAGTTGTAATCATTATAAGAATGCTAATTTTTGGTTGTTGTTGTTGTTGTTGTTACCAGGGAATTTACTGTTGATAAAAAGTACTATATGGACAACAGTGAATAAAATAAGACCATTTATTTTCAAGCATTTATGTTTTCTCCCCTTCGCTGAGGGTCAAGGAAGTTCTTGAAGAGACCTGAACTGAATGGAAGCTAAAAATGAAACACACATCTTGTAGTTTGGAATATTAAAGAATTCTCTTGTGGTTTCAGGTGAAGGAGCAGAAGGCAGCTAAATCTGGAACAGACACAGTAAGACCTGAAACCGAAGGTCACCAATGACAAATGGCACTCACCATAAAGTGTATGTTGTTGTCTTCATTCCGGAAGTGCTCCATCAGCTTCTCAAAGCACTGCTTCTCTCCACACACCTACAAAAGAATCACCATGTATGTTTGTTAAACCACAGCTCATGAGAGCAGGACAAGCATCCAAAGAGCAGCTCATCTGCTTCCTCAAAACCCCTCCATCTGGTTTCCACTCTCATTTAAAATATTCTCTTCATGCCAAAGCCAGAGGAGGAATCACAGGTGAACGCCTGCGCTGAGTCTGAGGGGTCAGGTACAACTACAGTGCAACTCTTTGCATCTCTTTTCCCCTTAAAAAGGTAATTATACCCACTGGTGGTACCAACATAAGCAATGGAATTGCACCAGAATGAGCTCAGCCCCTCTTCTGGCTCAGCCTTTACGCTGTTAATAGAACATAATTAAGGAAAAGCACAAATTACAAGGAGGAAAGAGAGAAAATAATTACTCATAAAACCAGGAGCGAAAAACATCAGCCCAACCCAATTTGTCCAACTTGGACAAATTACTATTCCAGTGACAGTGTTTTGAACTCTGTGGTCAAATCACTTTTGGGTATGTGATTTGAGGAAACTAACAACGTCTCTGAAATACAGTGAGGTGGAATGCAGCAGTCATCTCTGACCACAATTTTGCATCTTTGCCAGATCAGCAGCAAGGAAATCTGTGCTTGTTGACTTACTTCCTTGTGGGTAAGTGCCAAACCACAAGAAGCAAGAGTTAGTTCTGCTCTGAGAACGATGCAAAAAAAATGGTCTGACATTTAAAGATTTAATTTACCATTAACAGTGGCTTAAATGATTAAGTCCTCTACAACAGGGAGAACTTAAAAATTCTTCTTTTTCCCCCCATAAAATTATGCTTTACTGCTCCTTTCCATGCGTGACTGATCTTAATTTGTGTAACTTCCAAAACTAAAACTGAAGCACAACAGCAAGCAGATGCTTGGCATTTCCAGTAGTGTGTAACCTGCAGAAGTTCAAGACAATTTCAGAAATTGTTATGCTGCAAAACATGCCTATCAGCTCAGCTGACCTTTAAGCTTCTCTTCGTGTTCACTTTAGGATTAATTATTACAGTTCTTGTGGTTTTGAACCATATTCTGTACTCAGGATGTGTAAGAGATGGTACTTGTTTTGCTTTCCAGGTCCTGTCCAGCTACCTACACAGGTATGGAGAACAGAAAACATCAACTCTTTATGCTCGTTCCAGTCAAGAAAATAAAATTATAGGCTTTCATTAAATGTCAGTAGTGAAGGACATTTATTGTTTTACTCATTAGTTTTAATGGAAAATTATGAAATTATTTCCTTAAAATGTCTCTGTAGTAATAAATGTATTCAAATGCAAAACAAATTACAAGCAAAGACACTGCAATGTCAATGGTAACACAGGATTTGACACTTCTCATAAAACTTCGGAAAATCAAGATCCATTAAAAGAAATCATTTAATCAAGCAAAGTTTTCAAACTTCAAATAATAGTGATAAAATGAGACAAAGAAAAAAGTTATTGTAGCATTTATGCCATTGTCTTTTTAATTATTATATTATTTGTGAATGATAACCCTGCCTGGGTCAACAGCTGAATTACTAAAGAAATAGTTCCTGTCCAAACTGAGAGCATGATGGCAAAACAGGAATAAGAGTGTCCATTCCTCTAAAAACACTGTATTGTCTGTTGTGCCTGAAACAGAGAGTTTATGTCTGTGCGCAGGTTCTTTCTTGGTAAAAACAAAACAGAACAAACAAACAAACAAAAGTTTTGGTGCAGGGCAAAAGGTGGACTGATACCTGTTCTATGACTGATGTTTTTTTATGTGGATCTGCCAGATTAAGGCTTTGTCTGCTCAGCCAGAGCAGTTAAGCTTGGCAAGTGATGCTTTTTCTTAACCCTCTTCCCCACTTCAAACAGTATAGATTCTGCTTAGAATTTTCCAAATTTCAAGAGCCTCACAGCCATATTTCAATCTTTTACACCAAGCTGCCTCAATTGAAGAGTCCAGCAGTGTGCCCTCAAGTTCACTGAAGTTCAGCAATCAATACTGTGAGTGTCATCAGGAATCTAATTAGTGAAGGTTTTTCTCTCTTCTGTATCCAGAGATAAAGAAATAATGTGGTCTTTTCTCCTGATATTAATTTTCTTTGAGTGAATGGAAAATGATTGAAGCAGTTATTAGACATGTAAGTATTTGGTTTTCCTTTAAAAGATGGAAAGATGCTTCAGCAATGACTGACCTCACATAACATCAAAAGCAATGGTGAATGTACAGAAGTGCATCTTGCTCACAGAAAAGTTCTGACTGCTCTTCTGTTACATAGGATTGATTAAACTGAGAAAATGTTTTTATTTTTTGCTTTTGCTATGTGGTTCTTCACTGACACTAAAGTGTTTGTTCCAGTCTGGTACTCATTCATTTCTATTATCAGAAAAACAAGGCACATGGTAGACATATCTATGTAATATTCCCCATTAATGTGTGATCCAGTAATTTAACATGGCTCGGGGAAGGATGAATGGAACAAACCCAACAATCTATTGATAAGTATAATCTCTTTGTCTTCTGTCTTCATTATTTTTCTCCAGGTTTTCTGGTCAGTCCTTCTGTTAGATAAATAAAACCAACAAAACAAGAAAAAGTGTATGTAAAATCCAGAATACATAAGAAATTTATAAAGAGGGGACCCTGAACCTCTGTATTTTTAAAGCTAGCAGCATCCTTACCTGAATTTGAACAACTTTAAAAGAATATAAATATATTACATGTTGACATTAAAATACTTAAGAATAGAGGGGAGACTATGAAAGAAACACTTTTTAATGCATATAGATTTTGGTGAATGGGGTGCATGCTGCCTGATGACATCCTCCTAAAGTCAGTTTTGCCATCAGTCTGAAAAACTTAAACAGCTGAACTGACGCTGCAGGCAAAGTACTGAGTGTCCTACAGGGGGACTCCTAAATGCAGATCTTTAAATATTAAGTTTGTTTTTTAGAATAAAACTTTATAAGTATAGGTATGATGTCCTATAGAATTCAAAATTAGAAAAAAAAGTTAAAGGTTTTTGGCAGCACATCTGCACCCTTATGTCTCCCCAAGCCAAGGTTAGTAAGTGAGCATAACATTAAGATTTTATTTAATATTATTCTACTTTTTTAGTTCAAAACTTAAAAAAAACCCCAAATAACAAACAAACAAAAATCCAAAACAAACCACTTTGCAATTTTGTAACCTAAAAGTGACTTGAGACACTGCAAATAGCACAAAAATAATAATTGTTATTTTATACAAAATTCCCTGAATTTCAGTGAAAAATAAATAGGAGAAAGAGATTTCCTGCACTCAGGAAATCTACCAGCAAAGAATTCATGGCTGACAGTTCCTACAGGCAAAGAGGAATAGGATTTTTCCAGAGTGAAGGAGACTTGTGTTTTCAGTCTTTCCTCCACCTAAAGAAATTCAAAGAAATATTTTCAACTTCTACAGAAATATTCTACATATTCTGATAGATTCTCCAGTACTTTTGGGTTAAAATCTTTTACTTCATGGTATATTGACATATTTTCAGTGTGCAGATGGTTATCAAATACAAGAAATTATGGAATTTCTGCTTATTTGTCTGCTTTTTATACATGTTGTGACAAACATATGCATCAAATGGATTTGATTTGTACTCAGAAAGCTTCTAGTACAATAGCTACATGATTCCATACTGAACAGATTGAAAACCAAGTATAGTTTACAAAACTCAATGGATGTGCTGTAGACAAAACCTATAAAGTGCTGAATTGAGTCATGTCTGCAAAGATTGCGGTAACATATCCTACATGCTGGTGATATTGTGAAATGTTTATTTCGTACTTTGAAAGATTTATATTCCTTCTTGAGGACTAGGGAATTACTTCTTCCTGGATTGGCTGACATAGGTCAGCCACAGTGTTGAATTTCAGGGTTTTCATTGCAGAATGAGTTACATGGGGTTTTTTCACTCTTTCTCTTTTTGGTTTTCATTATCCTTGATAAAATGAGAGAGAAGTAACCTCGCATAGGCTCATTATGTTTATAATTATGTGTATATTTAAAATATACACACACACACACACACACTATGTAATAAAAGAGGCATTATAGGTAACATTTGGAAAACAAAGTGGTTTTCAACATAACGATTTTTTAAATATTACCTTTTCTCACCTAAATGGTGAAGATTTTAATGCCACCATTCAATTCTATTGTTCATATAGATCAGAGAAGACATAGTAAAGATAACTGAATGCAAGACCTCGCAGAACTGTTTCTAGAATGCAATTAAAAATACTTTCAAAAGAGGGGTAAATATTTCAATTTTATAACAAAAATGAAGAAAAATGGACTCTATGAAAATCATGGCATGCTGTGAAATAATGTGTGTAGATACATGAGTGTTGGGGCACTGGAGGAAGATGAGTGGATGAGGACAGGGAAATAATATACTGGTATTTTCTAACCTGTATAAATCAGAGCTTGTATTTTCACATCTTTTGAATGTGCCATGTGAACTTGGTAAAGTGGGAAGTTTTCAATTTCTAGCCAATGAAGACAATTTGTTCTCCAGCTGAAGTGGTTTCCTGAGCTGTCAGCTGCTTGAGCTTTTCATTCCTTTTTTTTCTGCAGTCTACAGAGCTCTTCCAGTTGTTTCCAGCACCTCAGCTATGACATCCATCAGTCACAAAGATATATTTCATACTTACAAAAAAATCCCAGCATGACATCCACTGAAAAATGTTATTAGCAACAACTGTGTAGACTGGAAATAAAGAAGGTAGAGGCTGCTGGATCTGCTGAGACTTCCTATGTAGAAATGGTATTGCACAGTGAACAGTATGACTATAGTTTCCCGTACTTTCTGATATATAAACCACATCATTCTCTAGGTTATTTATATTTATCAAGAGAAAAGTAAAGTAACCTGAGATAGTGTAATGCAGTGGTGCAAGTGTTTGGGATGGATCCCAGTAAGAAAGGCACACAGAATCTGTGAATATTTATCGAAATTCCTTTTACTAGAAACAGTATAAGAAGGAAGTAGGAGATAGCACAGATGGTGTTAGAATTCAGCTGTGCAACATCAGTAGACCTCTAGGCACAACACAATGCTTAGATCCTGACCACTGAGAGGATCACCAGCAACGTGGGCTTCAGAGCTCTTAGAGAAGGTTCTTAGAAATAAACCACTCTAATAATTTCTACTTCTGAGGGGAAGTATGTTTATGTGAAAACATACTGCTTTGCTTCAAGATAAAACAAAAACATGTAGGTGCCATGTGCAAGCTGCCAACTGCCTTCTTTGTACCACCACAATAGACTAACTTTCAAACTTTCCATTTTAGGGAGGAGATGTGATATATAATAGTCACAATAGGTCTCTCTCTTTTGAAGGAAATAATTTTTTTTTTTAATGTCACAGAATATTACCGAGAACTTCATAACTTTCTGTAGGAGATGTTAGACTTAGAAAGATGAAAAAAAGGTTTTTAAGGCTTAAAAGCAACAACAAAAATAGTCAGGAAACTACATTCTAAACCTGTTACTGATATTTCTTCACTGTATCATTTCCATTCCTTGCCCTCTACATTTGGCTGTGGAAAGGTATTTTCATGGTTGGACTGGACAATCTTAAAGGTCTTTTCCAACCTAGATGATTCTATGACTCTATTTTAGATATCTTCCACATCTTCTTTCAAACAACTGGGCTTGTTACACATTGTGATAGCTTTGGCTTCAGATCTTTGACCATTTGTCATCTATCAAGATATCCGTTTATAATTTTGGTTTATTATTTTATTGCACTTCTAATGTCAATTCTACATTCTCAGACTTCTATTCTGAATATAACTTAAAGCTTTGGCAAATTGGTTCTTTTAACATTGCAAATAAGGACATAGTTTGTTGCTCTATGATTTTTGTGCACAAACTACATTTAAGCACTTTACGAGCGTTAACGCATGAGCAATTATCATTTAAAGGTCAGTACTTAATGTTTCTCTATCTGTCAGAGTAAGTTTTAATAGCCTACATGTGACATACTAGTCTCATTAGTAATAAAGCTTACCATCTACCAGAAGTTTATGTTGGTGAATGAGATGTTCTAGAAATCCCATTTAGATTGAAGTCAGCTCCACTGTAGGTTTTTCCTCTTTAGCATTCTCTTGAAAGATACCAAATGAGCATTTCCCCTTATTTTTTACTGTGAAAATGTTGGTTTACCTCCTGACAAGAACAAAACCATTTGTCCAAATTGATGCCTGTTATAAAACCAGGTAGAGCACAACCATCACAGTACATCTACTAAATCATTGTGGTGGGACAAATTTTGCTGTTATTTACACCCACATGTTTTTCATTGTGAAGTGAGTGGACCTTGGAGAGGCTAAAGAATGATCAAATCAGGCATCTTATTATTCAGCCATTAGGCTGAGTTAATTAACTGGTGGATTCTCAAAGTCTCAACACAGTGATTCAAGAATTTGCTGCCAGTAGATGGAATTAATCTATTTTTTTCTCATTTTCTTTGGGACAAATTTCTTTACTTGTTTCCACCTCACTTTCTGAAAGTAAATTATTCTCTCAGTCACTGGCAAAATCTCAAGAAAAAACAACTTTACAGAAACTTCTCTCCTACCAACAACCTGCTCAAAGCACTTTATGCATTTGGTCTGATTTTCATAGGATATTATTTCCTACAAATGTCTAGACCTGCTATATTGTCTTATTCTCTTCAAGATGGTTCTTGTCATTTTATCTATGAGGATGCAAGATCACATAGCAAATTTATGATGTATCTTACCATGACAAATATTAGTGGGCACAGGTTCCTCTTTAGTTTTCCTTTACCAGTGGGGTAGGTTGCTCTGTTAACTGAGTATCCAACCCAACAGATGTGTTATGCACTGAATCTAGCTAACATTGTAGGTGTATAGTTCTACCACAGTGGTATAATGTTCAGGGGCTGAGTTGGAATAACAATGAGAAGGAAGCTAAATTTCTGATATTAGATCACTTCAGTTCTGTAGGACAGATACATCTCACCAATGCCTTTGTGCACCTAGTCACTCAATATGCATTTCTGCTGCAGATAAAGAGTACTGTGAGACCACTATAGACATAAAAAAGAGCCCCATGCCATTTCTGTTCTAGTATGTTCTGTTTCTTCCTGTGTCTAGTATACTGTGGTCAATGATTGTTCAGAGCCCTCAGCTATGGCTTCAAAGTCCACAAAAAGGACTTTCTGTTGACACTGTAATGTCACTGTAATGTCAGCATGTTCCCTGAGCTGCTGTCTGTGTTTTCTGAATTTTCTTATAAGTAATCTCTGTTTTTCACAATTTCTATTATAGCAAAAACTGACTGAATCATAGATTCATAGAATAGCTTGGGTTGTAAGGGACCTTAAAGGTCATCTAGTTCCAACCCCACTGACATGGGCAGGTACACCTTCCACTACACCAGGTTGCTCAAAGCCCCATGCAACCTAGATTTGAACACATCCAATGATGGAGCATCCACAGCTTCTCTGGAAAACCTGTTCCAATGTCTCACCACGCTCCGAGTGAAGAAATTCTTACTAATTTCTAATCTAAATCTCCCCTCTTCTAGGTTGAAGGCAATGATCCCACTGCCATAGTTCAACCAGCAGTGCAAAATTTACTCATCAAAAAGACTTGCCAAACATGGTTGTTGTTGTTGTATTAGCAAGAGCTGAATAAGAATAACCAAGATCTTGATAGACATGGACATTTGCTGCTGTCTGCATGAAAAATGTACTTCTTTCACATTTGTTGCAGCTTCTCAGTGAGAACTCCCACTTCAATGTTTCTGCATCTTATCTTCAAATGTGTGGAGCTTTCCAGGGTTCTTTTCAATATTATTCATCACTAGGCTTGCACAACTGTAATTTGACAGGACAGATAGTTCTTGGCTTTCCATTTACTTTCAGAGAAACATAGCTTGGAAAACTTGTGAATAAAAACAGAAACTCGCCCAATCTCAAAATAGATCTTTTATACCACGGGAGAACATTTCCTCCTGAATGAAACTTGTCAAGCTCAGACAAAAAAGTGCTGCCTGGAGATGAAAGTCAGAATGATGAAGTTTCTTGTAGTATTCCTTCTATACAGCCAGAAAACACATTTTTCTGAGGAGTTTCTTGACTGTATTAATGCTAGTTATTATGTCAAACAGTTATTATATAAGAGTTGCTATTGATGCCAATGAAGCTTTAGAGTGACAGAAAGTCTGCTCTTTTTATTAAATAAATAAATAAACAACAACAACAACAAAAAAACAGTCTCCAACATTAGATGGCATCATTACAATGTATTTTTTCTTGCACAGGGATTCTTCAGTCTTGTCTCTTTACAGTCATTACACTTTATTATTGTTACTTCTCATTTTAATCACCTTCCCTCTTTCCATTTCTGTTTAACTGAAAATTGTTTTCCAAAGAGCTTTCCTCTGAGGACTCTAGGACTGGTTTTGGCTGTATTGAAAAGAAAGGATTAAACTTTAATTCATTCCCAATTACAGTAAAACAAAGAATATGAACCAAGAGTGACATATAAACTTCTCTAGAGGTGTATAAGAAATTGAAAGGCTATATTATTATTCATGATGCTTGATAAAAACAAAAATAAGCAAAAATTCACAGCAACAATGCCACTTCTCAGTATACAACTAGAATAATAATAATAATAAAAAAGTTCTCTTTCACTGCTTTAAATGAGAAGCACTAAAATAATATTTAACATTCATGTTCCCAAGGGTACCTAAAACCTCTACCTGTGTATTGACATATCTCTGGATTTATCCACCTGTCTGCTGCATATATAACTCATCCAGCATTTATCTTTAATATCTTATATCTCTTATATTTTATGTCTCTCTTTGCAGCTATATCTTATATCTGCTTTGCTAAAGTCATATATAGAATCACAGAATCATAGAATGGCTTGAGTTGGAAGGGACCTTAAAGATCATGTATTTCCAACGACCCTGCTATGGGCAGGGACACCTCCCAATAAACCAGGTTGCTCAGCGCTTCATCCAACCTGGTCTTAAACACTTCCACGGATGAGACATCCACAACTTCTCTGGGCAACTTATTCCAGTGTCTCACCACTGTCATAGCAAAGAACTTCTTCCTAAAGACATATCTTACATCTATCTTATATCTGTCCTTGTTAAAATAGAGGGAAGACATTGTGACAGATCCAGGGGTGTTCTTTGATTATGCAGTGATTCCATTCCTCACCAGACTACTTAGTGCTTTTATAATTTAGAATTGTAAAGAGTAAAAAAATCAATACCCACTGCAAATGGAATGATTAATCAGAGAAGTTTATGATGCTGCCACTCTTGTTTGATTCCTAGGGTATGCTAAACATGGGAAGGGAAATTCCAATGGACCCATATATTTTTCAAAGTTTTAAAGACTCCATTCTGGTCTATGCAGACTGAGAAACTTTCATCAGACTATTTTTCAGGAATGATGGAAAGTCCTTTCTTGGCCAGTGTAGGTTGTGCAACCTTCCAGGATCATCATCGACAGAAAATCCATCACACTTCTCATTTACAAAACTAATTGCAGAAATTACAATACTAGAGAGCAGTCAATTTGGATGCTAAGGAATTTATTCTCATCCTTCGACTCCAAAGTCACCTGTTTTTAATGACAGCACATTATTATAGTCTCAGCAAGACCTCTTTCATACTATTACATGCTCAATAAGAATTTTATAGCATGTTTTTTTACTCCAGACCTTTTGAAAAGATGAGCTTGAATTTCTGTCTCCCTGTAGCATACAAAAATCATCCTAATTACTTGATAGGAAACAAAATTATAAACCAGATGCACTACAGAAGTCACTTAGCTTATTCTATGACCTGAAAAAGGTGAAATAGCACAGAACTACCCAGGCCTGCTTCCCTTATATTCATTGTTGTTTTCTACCAGTCTACCAGTCTGTAGCTTTAACAGAGTTGGTGTCTTAGCAGAATTTTGTAATGAATTTGTCATATTAGCTTCTGAAAACATGCAAATTTCTATTACTTAAAAGATACTATGCCAATTAAATAGCTCAAATATGCATTGCATGGAAAAAAAAAAAAAGTTCCTTTTTGTTTTATTTTACATTAATTTCAGTTGCACCACCTTTGTGAGGAAGACTCTTCTAAGCATGAAAGTGAAACAAAAGTTATTTCAGGTATTTCAGAATTTACATTATGATCTTTTTCAACAAGAAAAAGAGCCTGAGAGCAGATTTTCTGAGTGATAAGCTCAAATAAGAAATATATAATTTTACACTCAACCCCCATGAAATACTATTTATTTCAGTTTTCTTCACAGTTTAGCAGAAATGCAAGGAAGTATTCTTCACCTTATAAATATTTAAGTCAACTAAATGGCTTCATTTCATGAAAAAAAAAAACGAAAAAAAACCCCCAAAACCCAAAAAAACCCAAACAACCAAAAAACACTGTGGCTTTTTTGGTTTTGTGTTTTGTTTTTTTTTTTTTTTTCAATTTCAGATGAGTTATTATCAAAATGGATTAATTTATTCCAACTGCCTTTCATTCAAGCTATGTAATTATTTCTCTACTTGTCCATTTTACGCTTTCTTCTTAATAGAATGTACCCCAGGTCTAACATATACATTTGCTTCACTCTTTTCTATAGCACATACCACCATATTATCTGTCTTTAAATGTAATGTATTAAAAATTACAGCATGTAAAGTAATGTAATATTTGCAGGCTACCAAGAGAGTGGTTCTTTGGTTTTGTTTCACAAATTAATTTAGTCAGCTTGAAATTAGGGGGGAAAGGATAAATGTGAAACACCAAGGGATAATGATCTTTTTTTCAAATTATATTAGGGATGGTCTTTTGTTCTGATCAGAAATATACCACATAATAAGTACAAATTTCCTAATAGCACCTTGAATTCAACTCACCGAGTGACGTCAAAGAATAAACACTGATTACAGTGATTTTGAAGACTTTAGAGTTTCCAGGGAAGCCAAATGTCCATGGACAGTTGTCTACTTGGCCTTCACTTGAGCCTTCAAGAGTGATGTTCAGTGGTGAGCCAAGATTTGCAGATGACACAAAGGAGAGTGGTGAGCCAAGATTTGCGGGTGACACAAAGGAAAAAGGAAAGAAGCTTCCCTGAGGAATGAGTCACTGCTCTAACACTGCTCCTTCCTCCCTAATCTTCAACCCATCTCCAGATGGTTCCTCTGCCCTTTCTCCTCCTGTTTGTCCACAGCTTTTATCAGCAAGAGGTTTGTATCCTCTGCTGAGAAGCCAAAATAAATTCTCAACTATGTTGTTAACAGTGGGTTGAAAGCTCCATGTTTTAATTACTTTGGGATTCTGTTTGAGCAAAATAGTGTCATAAGACCAAAATGTTACTGTAATTACAGAACTCCACAAAGAAAATGGCTATTCTGCACAGTAGCTCCTCTCGGTACTTCACTAAACAGATCTTAAAGAGTTCTCCTCTAATTACTTTCAATGAATATACCATTTACACCACTTTTAATTCTTCCTTTTAGCAATCATAGACTTTGGCTGTGGTACAGGCTGCAGTCCAGTGAAACATAAGATAAGGCAGGGTAAAAAAATGTTGGTTATCTGCTGTTTCTCCTAATTGTGTTCAAGTTTTTAGCTCACTGCAAATGTAATAACCTTAAGATGCATATCAATACTCCTAAGTTTCTCCTTTTATCTAAAGGTTGTTTTTATTATTTAATCCTTATGGGTTACATTTGTTTGCATTTTGGCCCTTTACTTTTTAACAAGATGAGTCCCATCATCTGCCAATTTCAATGACAGATATTCACTTGGTTAAACATTTCAGAAGAAGAAAAGTGTGGGGTTTAGAGTCAAGAAGGAGACAATGGTGTTACATTTGTTGAATTATAATCTTAAAACCCAGTGATGAAGAAAATGTATAATTAAAATGAAGTAATGCTTCCAACATCTTCTAGTCAATATGTGAAATTTTCTGTAGCTGGAGGTCAAGGAGTCAAATGGTATAGCTGAATTTCTAAAATGGCTGGTTAATTTTATTATTTGATGGATAACTTTGCTATTTAATACCATTTGCTTTATAGTATTAACTGAATCAGGAACGGATTTTTATCTCCACTTTGGTACTGCACAATCAGCCAACTGTATTATGAAGTTTATGGCTGAAGACAGACATAATCTCCTCTTAGCCAATCTCTTTCTATGATGGTACAAACCAAGTTCTCTTGGCCTTCTCTTGTACCTTATGTGGTCCAGTCTCTGAGCATCTTGGCCCTCCACTGGGCCCTCTCCAGTATTTCCATGGTTTTCTTGTACTTGGAACCCCAAACAAGATGCTGCTCTCCAGAAGTGGTCTTAAAAGTGATGAATAGAGGGAGTTAAGGTAATGAAAGAATTCTGCATAATAACAACATAATGCATAAAATATAGACCAACTATTCTTGCTGGCAAGTCAATTTCCAGTGACATAATGTAAAAATTAGTGGGTGTGAATTTGATATTTTCCCTGTGAAAGACTAAATTCATTGGCAGTGAATAGCTACATAGTCATTAGACAGGAGCATAATATTCAGCCAAATATTATGATTTATTGTAAAGCACACTTTTGTCTGTGCATAAAAAGCAGTGCTATATTGACCCAGTGGGCGAATGTTGCAAAAGGCACATTGTAAGTACTGTGTTTCTGTGAGATCTTCCCAACACCAGTGAAGGTCCAGGAATCTCAGCTTCAAGGTAGGACACTGTCACAACCCAATGGATAAGCTACCACGGATAACATGGAGGGTTGTGCAAGATTCAGAAATTTTCTTGGACCTCCCAGGGAGGCCATAATGAGTCAACAAAACCAAACTTGACCCCTCCTAATGGAGCCACAACAATCCTACAAGCACAAATCAGACTCCCTCCCTAACCGGGCCACAGAAAGCCTACAAATTGGTCCCCCCCAAGGGACCTTGACAAGCCTATAAGAACAGGGATCAACTCCCTTGTTAGTCCTCAGTGGACACTCTTCCTGCCTCCAGTATTACTATCCTCTGAGGAAAACCTCACAGAGGTCTGGTCCTAACAGCTGCTTTACTCTAGCAAGGGAATCATGTCTGTGATGCCAATTTAAATGTCACAACCCGATTGCTGAGCTACCCTGGGTATCATGGAGGGTCGTGCAAGATTTGAAAATTCCCTTGGAGTAAATTAAGGTGAAATGACACCAAATGGCTGATTAATTTGTTAACTTTATTGCAAGCAATAAGTGTTATATGTATTTTGGAAAGCTTTTCATCTCTAGTTCCTTAAAGATAAAAAGAAAAGGAGAAATAAAGAAGAGAGATATCACCACCCTTGGTTCCAGCAATATCTTGCAGGACCGATCTAAGCCTCAAGTTCTCCGGTGGTGGGTGCAAATCCAGGGACATCATGCAGAACCAGTCTGGACCTTGTGTTCTTTCATGGTGGATGCATACTGATCTATATCCCACCATCCTTTCTATACACCCGGGACATTAGTGGAGTGGCCACAGTAATCTAATTAAGAAATTAACTCAGGAGAAAGACATTGTCCCAGAATTTATCTCTTCCTAGTGTTAATTTCCTTATCACCAAGGAGCAGGCCTTGTCTCGGGGCCATGTAGGAGCATGGTCGTTATTACACTTCACACCCTCCCCCCTCCAGGCAGGCTTTCCTCATTCTCCATCCAGGTGTCAATGTTATCTCATCACCACTCAGGTTTTGAGACATTAGTCCTTCAAGGAGGTGTCAGGCTCCTACAGACACAAAATCTATCAATTTTTTTTTTACTTTTATTGACCTAGGAACAATAGAATTGTTGTAACATGATACATTAAAGGTTTGCTTATCCCAGTATTTCTTAGCTGTCAACAAGGAAGGTAAGGAGAAACCTACAGTGATACCAAAGCCTTTATATTCCCAGATATAATACTTGATTTATTCCCATATATAATACTGGACTTTTAAGGTAGATGTGCTTGTAATCTGCATTCTTTTTATTGTTAAAAAATCCACATCTTCTTAGAATACCTCTTTATTTACATAGTAAAAACAGGTAGTGATAATTACAAAGAACTTATTTTAATTATTTGAAATGTATTGCTCAATAATGCTTATATTACTCGATTGCTTTAGTCTCTTTCATTTACCTTTTCTTCTGCTCCTCAGGTTATACAGCCTCGAAACCCAGTACCATAACTCTCCATATTAAGGCAGTGTGTTGCTTCTCTGAAGAAGCCCATTGACGATAGCAGGATTCCTCTTATTAAATTGCCTGTTAGAGTTGCTGTGGAAGTCATTACAGCTGGAGCATCTTCAGTTCCTCTTAGGAGCCTTTACAAGGCTGTAATTATTTTATCTATTTGGACTTTCTAACATCCTGCTTTAATTATGGTACCTAGGAAAATGTGTGTTCTGTTTTCAATTCATCTTAGCACTGGCTCTGTATTTTTTTGGCCATTATTGGAAACTGGGTAGACATTTCACAGGACAAGCAGCTCTTCCTAGTAATAAGGTGTGTAAGTAAAATGGGAAGGAGAAAAAGCAGAATTAAAGAAAACTGACTGAAGTGAGGTATATTTTGAGTTGATGAGGTTCATGAAGTTCTTGGTGGAGTGATATAAACATCACAGAATTACTGCTATATTCCCTAGATTTTTCATAAACTTTTTAGCTCACTGCAGAAACCAATTAAAAAAACCTCATTACAGAAAATTACTTCTTCAGGCTTTAAGTCTGAGTAACACTGAGACAGTGACTAAAGAAAAAAAGTGTGGTTTTAGTATTGATGTTGCTTCTAGAACCTTTGGTTCTGAACTGCTCTCACAATGAAAATTATTACAATCAAAGGAGTAACAGACTCAGACTTTAGGCATGATGGCATATTTTCATTTAAACATCAAGTTTTTCTGTCTCTGTTTCAGATTGTAGAGCAAATATGTGCCAGGAATACAATCGTAAAACACTTTCTTCTGGTAAAGCTTTTGAACATCTTTTTTCCTTGAGGAAGATCAATAAGATGCTTTTTGGACTTTTTTTTTTTTTTTTTTTTTTTTCTGATCAAGATTTAGTGGGGTGACTTACACGTCTCAGTCTGAGGTACAAGGATTTAAAAACTTCCTTGAACATTCAGCCATTGCTACTGTTGCTGGATGAGGCTCTGAGCAACCTGGTGTAGTGGGAGGTACCCCTGCCCATGTCAGGGGGTTTGGAATTAGGTGATCTTAAAGGTCCCTTCCAACTCAAGTCAATCTATGATTCCATTATTCTATTGTTGCTGAAGTTTCTTTTTCCCTTTGTTTTACAGAGAATGTTGGGCTCATGATTACTGCGTTTTGTTTAAAAGAAAAAATAGTTAATTTTATTTTCTCTACAAAGGCTTTGCTTCATTTTACCGTATCCTTAGGGCTACAAAAAGAAGCTGCGTTGCTTTGCTGAATCAAAACCCATATGAAAAGAAACATACACACATAGTTCTAAATATCTGTTTGTGGGATTTTACTCACCAAGTACAGTTCATATTATAATTAATTCCTATTATGCTTACAAGGTAATAAATATAATGAATACCATTGTTTCTTGTGAGGTGATATGGACAAGAATAGTTTTCTTTCTAAAATAATATAGTCTGAAGTGATGTTGATCCTTTTGGTCAAAGCTAAGGCAATCTATCACATAGGTTAGTTTACATCTCTGGAGGACAAAGTGAGTTTATTACTTAAACATGAAGGCATAATGATAGTGATTTGTTACAGCTAGACGGAGGTGATGTATTATTACCTTCTATGTATCTTAACTTCTTTGTAGAAAGCTTAATGTTAATGGTTAATTTGTAATTCTTAAGTGTAAGTCACTGACTGAAAACAAAACAAAACAAAAAAACCAGTCTCACATGTTGTCAATTTTTCCCCACTAGAAGAACCAAAGTTTATTCTTACTTGTTATTGTAATTTGTTATTTGTTATTGAAACAGTTTGATATTTATTTGGAAAGGTCCAATAGCAATGCTGGGTTATGGAATAGAAAGTAGAATAATGGTGGAAAGGCATGTTATTTCCATTTTAAGTGATTGACATTAAACTATAAAAATGTATGTCTACAATCTCTGGACACTTCGACTATGTTGCAAGGAAAATCAGCCAAATAGAAAGCCAATATCCATTTCAAAAATAAAAAGTATAAATTATTTGTTTCTTTGTGTTATTGAGTATGACCTGATTGAGTCAACGACTACTCACCACAACTTAGCCTTCTCCATAAATGTTTAATTTTTACCTCAGCTTTAAGGAAATTCTGCTTATTATATTTTTTTCTATGAACACAACAGAATAGAAAATTATTTTAGGCACCTAATTTGTGTTTGCTCAGAATGCACTATTTCAAAGGAGCCTGTTGTTAACAGCCTGATCCCTCAATTTCCTTGAAATCAAAACATCTACTGTCTCGGTCTGAGCAGCTAAAATTAAGTAGCCTAAACCATTTCAAAAGTGTTGCCTTAGGTTTTGTCTGTTTGTTTCTTGGCTTTTGTTGTTAATGTTAACATTCATTGCTTTCTGTAATCAACTTTTTTTTCAGCCTCAGATAAACAGATAAATGTTTGGAAAAAAGTTCATAAATGTCTGGCACACTAAGTAGTTGGTAAGCCAGCCATAAGCATAGATCTCATCTATATCCCAGTGCGAACAAAGATGTCAGAAGTCATGGGCTCCAGGAGCTGCTATTGCAATAGGATAAAAATGTTTTCTTTGCAGTAAATTTAAAACATCATCTTGGTATGTTAACTGGAATATTCATCTGTCTAGTTTCTAACCCTTTAGAGTACAAGAAAAACATCAGTTTCAGCACTGGAAAGACATAAAAATATTAGGGAGTTTTAGCTTTTCAGTTATTCTCTAGAACACACTCTTCTTGAATAGCCATGAAGAAATAAATTTATATACATTTAGAAAGTCTTTCTGAGAAATAATAATTTACTCTATGATAAAAGGAAACTGGAAGAAAAAATATCAGAGAATCCAGCAACCCTCACACCAAATGCTCATCCAAAAAGCCATTTCCCTGTTCCATGAGTGTTGCTGTACATTTTTATGTAGAAAACAACAACAACAAAAAAGAACTTTGTTCTTTATCAATCCATACTTCTTTAATTTTTTTTTCCCCCCAGGAAAAAAAAAAGATACAACAGAATATTAAAGCACATGGTTTTAAGCATGCAGGTATCCTTCTGACTTCCCTCTGACATTTCTCTTGTAGTTCATCTTTTATCAATGCCTCTGAGAAGGATTTAAGAATAGTAGATATCTTATATAGAAGAGATTACATAGAATATATTTAATAAACAGAATACTATGAAAATACCTGGAATCTATAGCACACACAGAAGTAACAGGTCACCTTATGGGACATTTCCTACCAATAACTTCAACCACTGAAGGAGCAGTGGTTTTCTTCCTCCCTATATCAACTTATCTCTCCAGGATTTTTTTTATTAAAAGCAATTAATCTTCTGACTAAAGTAAAAACTTTTTTTTTTTTTTTTTTCTTCCCCCAAACACTGGATCAAAAGCTGCCCTTTACTGGAGGTATCTGACCTGCTTTTTCTAGAGGTATCTGACATGTTTTTTCTAATGCCATTCCAGCATGAATGTTTGGGAAGTAAAAGCTATTTAGAAACTAGGATTGCACACCAAAAAAAAAATCTCTGTACATATCTTGGAATGCAGGTCTGGTGTGAAGCTTTCTACCAGGAGGGAATATGAAACATTCCAATGGGTAGCTTTGAAGAGGACCAGTGAAAACAGGGACTATTTTCATTATTTCTTTAGAAAATATTGACACAGAGGCTTGAAGAACAGGGAAATGCAGGAGTAGCATACAGTCTGTCAGAGAATAATATGGTTTGATACCTTGACTTCAGCAAGGCTTTTGACACTGTCTCCAATAACATCTTTATGGGTAAGCTCAGGAAGTGTGTATTAGAGGAGTGGATAGTGAGATGGTTTGAGAACTGGTTAAACAATAGAGCTTAGAATCTTGTGATCAGCAGCACAGAGTCCACTTGGTAACCTGTAGCTAAAGGTGTTCCCCAGGGGTCAGTTCTGAGTCCAGTCTTATTCAACATCTTCATCAATGACCTGGGTGAAGGGATAGAGTGTCCCCTCAGCATGTTTGCTGAAGATATGAAACTGGGAGGAGTGGCTGACACTCTTTTTTCAGTGGTGCCCTCTGTTAGGATGGGAGGTAACGGTCACAAACTGGAATACAGGAATTTCTACTTCAACAGGAGGAAAAACTTCTTTACTTTGAGGTTGACAGAGCACTGGAACAGGCTGCCCTGGCAGGTTGTGGAGTCTCCTTCTCTAGACACTTTCAGAACCCTCCTGGACATGTTTCTGTGTGGCCTGCCCTGGGTGATCCTGCTCTGGCAGGGGTGTTGGACTTGATGATCTCCAGGGGTCCCTTCCAACCCCTACCATTCTACAATTCTATGATTCTATGGTTATTATAAGGAAGACAATACAGGAGATAAAAACAGGGAGAAATGACCTAAAATGCTGAGATTCAAATTCTGTGAGGAGTACAATTTGTATAATCTGTACCACTGAAGTTTCATTTCTATATATTTTCCCATGACTGGCTGTAAACTCTGTCTGTGTCTTACTTAGTCACTTGGGAATTCCTAAGTGCTCTCATGAGTTTCTAACCAGGACTGTGCTTCCCCTTTTCAATTTTTTCATTAGACAGGGCATTGCTAAAAGCTCTTGCCTCTACTCTTCCCAAACTTTTATTTTCATGTAACTTGTAGGAACTCTTTCTTTCTTTCTTTCTTTCTTTCTTTCTTTCTTTCTTTCTTTCTTTCTTTCTTTCTTTCTTTCTTTCTTTC
>JANHGN010009742.1:0-52367 GCA_024605025.1 Megaceryle maxima
ACCTTGTTGGCCTGTGCAATAGGTGTGGAGTGCAAGGAGTGAATTATGAAAAAATAAATAAAAATCCTACATGGTAGTATATTTCCTGACAGAGAACAGTGAGATGATGCAGAAACCCCCCTGGCTGCTGCTGCCTGTTGGATGCGGACGGGGAGCTCGCCGTGTTTCCTCCGCGACCGTTCATCTTCCCGCGGGCTGCCACGAACTTCAAACACAGATAACGGAGCCGGTGCACGGCTCCCGTGCGCTAACCCGCCGGTTGAGCAACGGCCGCTTCCAGTGACTTAACGTGACCCGAGGCAGCCCGTCTCTAAACCCACCCCGAGAACGGCGATCGCTTTTGCCTTCGAGGAAAGCGGGCAGACCGGGCGACACCCGGGACACCTCGGAAGCGGAGGTTGGGCGCGCCCGGCCGCCCGCCCCTGCGGGGCCGCGACCGAACCCGCCCCCGGGGGCCGGAGGTAAGGGGGGGGGGGAAAGGCGGGGGTCCGGGCTGCCGGCGCGGCACGTCCCCGCCTCACCGTCAAAGGCGGGGTCGGGGCGCTCCCCTCCCCATGCGCGACATCCCCGCAACGCTTATGTCAAGACGGCCTGACTCAGGGGGCGATAACCACGCGGGAATAGACACATATACCTATATATTCATATACGTGTAGAGGCGCAGCCCCGGGGCGGCCCGGCGGGGACCGCAGCTCGACGGTGCGATTCCCCCCCCCGCGCAAGCGCGGCTCCATCTTGCGCGAGGCGGCCGGGGGCACCGGCGGGTTCCGCGCTGCGTGAACCCCCCCAGCAGGGAATTAAAAGCGCCGCTGATCTGAGGCAGCCCTCTAATGCGAAATGACAAATCGCACTTAGGCAATACATGAACGAGAAAATGATTTATGGATTTTCACGACGGTCTGAGCAAATGAAGGCGACATGAATTATACATCCTAATGTGCAGTATATCATTTTCTAATAACACTGTTTTAGCTCTAATGCTGTACGCTGCTCCCTTCGATAGGGGGTATTGATTAAATAAAAAGTCCGAGGGCTGTCTATAAACTGGATGCCTATCTTCTGCAGGCACTAGCTGAGGTTTATATATTTACCTCTTGCTAAAGCAGAGGGCTATCATCCGACCCCTGACACCACGCCGATTAGATTTTCCATCTGTCATCATTTAATTTGTCAGTTACTTCACCAAATGAAGACTAATCTTTCATATCGCTGCATCTCGCTCCATGCTGCAATTTAGAAATGTACACAGATGACACCGGGTTTGTAAATCTGCCGTGCTGACAGGGATAGCACCTGGCTAAGTCAAACCTTTCCTCCCTGCCGAAATCCTCGTGTACCCCTGACGCCCCAAGTACAAAGAGGCATTTTCTACCAAGGAGAACATATGATAAATAATAGTCCTGCTCAACCAGACCTTCCCTAGCACGTCCATTTAGCAAATCTCATTGATTATCTTAAAGATAAAAATACTGTATTTAACTCACACACACTCTGGATGAATGAATCAACATGAAAAAAAAAAAAACCCAAAACTAACCAAAACCAGAGTGTAGGTGCATAAGGGGAAGACCACCTGTCAGAGAGAGAGGGGGGTATCAGCCCCGGATTCAGCCAGCATTAATGCCCCAAGGCCGGGGCTTTCTCTCTCCTGCAACAAAGCTCTTTTGCCCTTCAGCACAGCATAGCAATGAAGTTATAGTGACATAAGATAGGAACATTTCAAATTATTTCATTGGTTCCTAGATTAAAATATCACTTGATATTAAGACAACAAACAAGTCCTGGCCTTTCATGAAACAGTGTAAAGCAGAGATGGGGAAGATGGAGGTAAAGGATTAATGCATTCATCTGGAGTGTGTGTTAAATCAGTGATTATTGTGGGAGAGGTGGGAAATGCTTCATTGCTCATTACCCAAACGTAGTCTTCTCAT
Organism: Megaceryle maxima; assembly: GCA_024605025.1. Classification (NCBI taxonomy): domain Eukaryota; kingdom Metazoa; phylum Chordata; class Aves; order Coraciiformes; family Cerylidae; genus Megaceryle; species Megaceryle maxima. The sequence goes on from JANHGN010009742.1 coordinate 1,932, forward strand.
TGTTCAGACACAAAAGTAGTCACGAGTAAGGAAATGCCCAAATGCTGGGTTTTGGATTAAAGAATCCCTTTCCCAACCAGAACAATCATAGCTTTGGGTGGTGAAAGTAAATACCCATTGTTTAGTTAAATCACCAAAGTGATCCTGTGGTTCTATTTCAGTATCAGTCTTAGTTTTAGGCTGAAGGACACTGTGGCCTCTTTAGTTAAAAACACCTTGAGAATTGGACACCACCCCCACGATCTCCTAGATTATTATTATTTGTCTTAATTTTCATTATTTAGGTCTAAAACAAGACAATGAGACCCACCCAGGTTCTCTTTTGAGACAATTAATAACAGCTCTTAGTGCAGGAAAGATTACTGGAAACAGTGATGTGATTAGGGTTGTAAATAAGATGTCACCATTAAAGAAAGCCTGCTTTGCTAACAGGAGGATGTGTGTGTTTTACTGACAGGGCCATAGGATGAAAATCCTGCTTCAAACAGAGGTCGATACAGAACAATATCAGAAATTAACTACAAGGCCTGATTAAGGTTGTGTCAGAGGGAAAGGTTCACTGCCACCACTCCCTCAATGGATTTTTTTTCTCTTAATTGCCAATGAAGAGACAAAACAGGAAGGCTAGACCATTTGGCTAATCAATAAAAAAAAAAGCCTGCCTTCATGTTTGCCTGAGGAGCACTCTTTGGGTCGGATCAATGTAGCAGCTACCAAAGTTCTTGCAGAGGTTACCAGTGATCAAGACATTTTCTGATGGCTTTTGAACAACACTGGAGCTAAGCATCTGCTGTGAGGTTGCAAATCTGAGTAGAACTGGAGATACATAGAATGTTAATCATCATCCTCATGGTTATGGGAGGACTCCTGGTGATAAAAACAACTTGTATTTATGACCTTAGACAGCTGTTTTAATAAATGAAGATGAAGTATTACTTCATTATATGCTCTGCACTGCATTAGTGATCAGATATGATAGAGCCTCTCCAGAAGGTGCTGGGAGTCTTTCTGAATAAGAATTGCAGTGGAAACACCACAGCCCATTAACAGAAATACAGCAGATGCATCCTACACGGGTTTCTTAAGGCCAGCTTCACTCTACTTTTCCTTGCCTCCAAACATTCATACAGATTTCAGGGAGACCGCTCAAGCGGCAAGAGGCTGTTCAGTATGAAACAGTAGATTAGTGCAGTCCGTTGTTATCCCACCTTCTCCAGGTTTCACAGTCTACCGATGATTATTAAAATTACATTTCCACCTGTATTAATGCCTCATGTTTTTAGCAAATTCAAGTCCACACTGAAATAAATATAAGAAACTATTGTTTCACACTTAAGTTCTCAACATTTTCTAACAACGGGGCCTTTTTACAGTGTTCAGATTTGGCCAGCAAAGATCCTGGTTGCTTCAAAACACTAATTTCTGCACATATATCTTTACAGTAACCAATATACATTGGGTCTGATTCTTACTGGCTTGCCTCATGTCCCATTAGTTTTAATCTATTAATTAAGGGCAAATCTGACAGTCTTGAAATTAACACTTAACTGTAGTGCTGCAAATACATTATAAACCAACAAAAATGACTTAACACAAGGTGATCAGTCAAAAATACATGTTCCTTTAAATTTATGTTTACTAACAGATGAGAGATGACATCTGTAACTTAACTCACAGAAGATATTTCTTGCCAACATACTTTTCAATAAGATAAATTACTTATCATCTAACTAGAATTTTGAGAAAGATAATTTACTCCATAGATAGAAACCTGGTATTGCATCAGCTGAGAGAAGCAAAATATTATCAAGACAGGCATCATCAAGCCACTATTTTCTGTATAAATTTCCTTTTTTTTTTTTAATGATATGGCTCAATCAGCTGCACCCATTTCTTTGAACTTCATTGAAATACAGTTGACCTGTATCTGAATTTAACAAATGCTGCTAAGCTTGAATGATTACTGGAGCAAACGAGGACAAAACTGCAGTAGAAAACTCCAGTTGCTCGAGACTTTGTTAAGCTTCTTATTATACGCTCAAAGCCATAGGTAGATGTAGTTACTCATGATAAAGAAAATTGCTCTGTTGATTTTCTTTCAACAGCAAGTTCAAGCCTTGAACTAAAGCATAGCTTGTTTTGAGGTTAAGCTTGAAAGAAGTATTTAAAAATATAAAACTTTTATTATCTTTATTATACTGTACATGTAGTGTTTGGCAGAATAAATAATAAAAACCCCAACCCTAGATTGTTTGCCCAGAAGAATCTTCTTTGGTCTCTGTTTCATGTATATATAATTTCCAACATAATTCTATCATCTGAGTCATCATACCAACTACACAGCAGATAACACTAGCACCAACTAGGAAGGGAAAGGAGAAAGGTGGGAAAAACAATGTTATAATTATGTAGTCACATAGGAAGAAAGCACACATCTGTATTTTTATACCTATTTTAAGTAGAGCTACTTTCACTAACAATAGTTAAGACTGGTTTGGTTTTTTTTTGTTGTTTTTTTTTTTTAAATTTGAGTCCTCAGAGAAGACCCTGTACTCAGGTGCATGCTTTTTCTCCTCAGATCACCTCAGGCTAGCATCAAGCTTTTCCATAGTGTTACCCACCTCAATTTGAGTATTGAGATAGTTCCATCTGGAAATCTGTTTTATGAGACAGAAATCAAGGAAAACACATTATTTTGTCTATACTAAATATATTGCAACATTCAATTGAGAAGTTTTACTATCTCCATAGTTTGGAGGAGTGATTCTAAGAAGTCAAGGTCTCAGGAGTGCTTTTTGCTATTCTCAAGAAGATACACCAAAGTGACAAGTCCCTGAAAAGCCTCATCTTACAAACTCTCAGGAATTTCTAAGTTGGTCCTTGAAAAATCTGTACTAGACATCTTCTCTCACCTCTCCTGTTCAGTAGCTGGACAGCATGACAAAAACTGTGCAAGTTTGTATGTCCCATGCAATTACAATGAACAACCTTTTCCTCAGTATAATTATTTCCAGAGTTCTTCAGGCTCCTTTGTAGAGCTGGGTATAAATTTTAAACGTGTTCACTCATCATCCCCACACTTACTACTCCCACTGGTGGTGAGGAAGCAAGAGAAAGTAGAAAAGGAAAAGGGTACATATAAAACAACACAGAGTAGCAGAAAAAGGAGATCACAAGTACTAAACTATAGAAAAATTATAAAGTGTAAGTGCAGCAAAAGAAAAAGCAAGAGAGAAAAATAAAATCATTTAGATGTAAGAACAAAAGCAGTCAAACTATAACCACATAGCGAAATATCCTACCAGACTTCCCTGAAGCTTCCAAAACTCCTCCAGCCTAACAACAAAAAAACCTGCTGCAACTTCCCTTTCCCCTTTTATCAGCAGGCTTTACACATGCACACAGGAAGGCTCACAACTGCCAGCTATTACTTAATTAGGTGGAATAGGAGTAGTCTGTGCTATAGATCTCAGTGGTCCACACTCTATTCATTATGCAAGTTGGGGCCTGATGTTGCTACAATTACAGTTTTTCAATTGAGAAATCAAACGAAGAGAGTGCCTCTTTGGACCAGAAGCTGCTGCTATGCTCAGGATCTCTGGGGGCTGTGCCAGCACAGCAGCCACTGCCTCACGCAGCTGCAAGGATGCTCTGGTCAGCAGGATCTTGCAGCTATGGGGGACGGGGATAATAGACCTCACTCAGCAGAACTTTGGGAAAATTGGTAACAAAGTTTGCATGTTGTGTAGTCAGAGTTAAGAAATCTTTGAGTTCAGTGTTACTTCTGATACTGCTTCTAATGAGCATGTAGGTTGTGTTGTTATAAAGAGATGTCTTTTTGCTTCCTGTTGCTCCTGCAATTTGTTCATTGTAATGAGGGCCTCAAATGGTACTGTATTCTGGGACAAGATCTTTTCTGAGAAGGCTTTTGTTGTTTCATCACCGTACACAATGAGCAGTGCTGCTGATGTTGAATCAGAGCCAGTTAGTACCTGCTGGACTTCATCTTCTGCTACAGTACATTATGCATGAGGAAGAAAAAGAAAGATAGCGTACTCAAATATGTTAAATACCATATGTGGTTGTGTGTTAACACATGTAACATATCCCGCAATTTATTCATTTTTAGGAAGGGCTATAACAGTATTGCTGAATGTATTTTGACATGAATGGATGAGTACTTGTGAAGCACTTGAGTATGATGAGAAAAGCTTCGGAGGTGATTACAGTTTTATAGGAAGTGGAGGGTTGGCACAATACGCACTGAAGAAATCTGCAGCCACATGTGACTGTCTCTTAACATGCCCACAACAAGCTGCTGAATCACACCTGCTTCCTTTAATATGGGTGTTTTCTCATTTTGCAGGCTTTAATATGTAAATCTTTTTGAAGTAACACATGCATATAAAATCATATACATATGCTTATAGATAATTACATGAACCTTGATGTTGAGCTTGGAAAGAAATGACAGTACTGTAAGAGGTGCTTGTGGGGGGAGAGGGGAATGCAACTGCAATTGAATTCAGCAGGAGCAATGGCCAGTATGAAACCGATCCTGCCTCTAGTGAGAGGCAACGTCTTTTACTTCAACGCACTTCCAAGCTCTTAGGATAGGCTGATCAAACTCTGCCACTCAAGACCACAAAACATTACTCTCGCGACTGGCAGAGTCACCCTGCCGTGGCAGAGCTCATCCCAGCAGCTGTATGGCCTCGGAGGCTGCTCCTCCCAGCTGCAGAGTACCAGCGGAGAGCACTGGGGAGGGCGAGCATCCTTTCCCCAGCAGCAGCTTTTTTGCATCCGTGCTGTGCCCCAGCACTGCCAGAGAGCTGTGAGCTGCAGCAGCTGCTGCTTCGAAGGGGCGGTCTGGCAAATCCTGCAGCTGTGGGAGGCAGCAGCTGGATTGCAAAAAAAAGCAATGTAATGCCCGTGGACAAAGAGGAGCTATGCTTATTACAACTAAAAGTAGTGATGCAGTGCGCTGTTGTGTAGTAATCTGCGCTGCTGTGCGGTCGCGAGAGGAATGGCTACAGAAGGCAGAGAGCTATCTTAAGTAATCAATTTGGTGGAGAAAAATATAATGCAGGCACTGTGACACGTCTACATGAGCTAAGCATGAAAGTAAAGAGATTTGCAGGAAAAGGAGGGAAAAAGGAAGACAGGACAGGAAGGACTCAGGTAGTGGGAAGTGTAAAATGGAAGAATGCGTCATGTAAATGTGATTTAGAATAGAGTGGGAAGATGATAGAAATTTTGTAGGAAGGTTTGGATTTTCTTAGCTTTGAAAAGCATTTGAGAGTTTGATGGCTTTCAGTGATTCTCACAGATTTCCTGTAATTAGAGGAAACTTGGTGAAAGGGGATTGTCTCTTCCTGTAAAAGGCAGTGTCAAGAGCAGAGTGGGAATATTTTGGAACAACTTATTTCTATGACTGGTTGTGGCTGACTATTTGCTTTAGCTGGGAAAGCCTCTTCTGGAAGAATGTGTTAGAAAGCTCTCTGCAGCTCTCTCATGCTGCTGTAATGTTGGGCAGTAGGGATCTGAGGAACACTTGTGTCATCCAGGTTCCACCATTCTGTAGTTTCTAAGAGTCTGGAGGTGACCAGGAAACTAGTTTATAATGTTCAATTTTCTGTAAAGAAAGGATATGTACCTTTGACCCTTTGCCATATTTTGCTCAGCATAGAAAGGACAAAAACCACAATTTGGAAGGAAGAAATAGCCTTTACGGCATTACCAGAGTGCCAATAAATAGCTTTAGAAATGCAAGTAAAAATAGAAAAGCCAAATAATAGTTGTATACATTGATTTTGCAATGTAACTAGGCTTACAGGGTAGTATTGAAGAATATTACCTGAAAATCCTTGACCAGAAGTCAGAAAATTATAATCACAAGTCCTTTATCTACAGAACTGTATATATAAAACTGTAAATTTTGATGCCCATTTTTAGAATTTTCAATAGGTAATAAATAACCACCTTGTGTTGTGGTCTCTGTGGGGAGAGGGAAGATAATTTGTATTCTAATCTGAGAAATCATGAAAAATGGAGCTAGAAAAAATACATGTATCTAATCATAATTTTTTTTTTTTCCTGCAAAAATGAGCTTTCTGGGTAATAATTTGGTTCTGAAAATTTCTAGAGTTGATTGTTGTAATAATGCAGTTTCCAGAGTTTATGTGCTTTTAGGGAATGGCAAACATTGCCATTTGATGTAGTACCAAAGTTAGAAGACAGGATTGTGCTTTTGCTCTGCTACTGGTTGTGGTTTGGAAGAGCTGCTTTACTTTTCCAAGCCTCAGTCTTTATAGATGTATAGTGGGCATAATATTATTTCTCCCCTATGAAAAAAAATGAAATGTAAGAAGGTTCTGTACAGGAACTGGACTTCATTATTGTATATGAGTCTAATCCGAGATGGGTTTTCTGTAAGCCTGCCAACTAGGGTAAAAGAGAAGTAGAAATGTCTGCTTTGGGCATCCTAACTGTGGAAGTTTGAGAACTTTTTGTAGGAACTTGGTGTGGTTTGGCAGCATGAAAAAAGCAGTGTTGAGCATCCAGTGCTGCATCAAAAATGTTGTGGCCATTGCCAAAATAAAGCCTGATAGAAACATGTTTGGCTATTCATATGTCTTCAGAATATATAGCTAATTTAATTTTGTACTGGCAAGGTTTCCTGCTTGTCCTCTGTATGCTGGGATCATGGGTCACATCTGTCTTGACTTGTAAGAAGTCAGCAGATGTTCCATATTGTTTGATTTGTCTAATTTACTAGGATTGTGGTGGTATGATCAACTTGAACCTGGGTGATCAGATAGCATGGATGTGATCTCTTGTGTATAGAAGATGCTCCCATATTAGTAATATAAACAGCCTAGCAAACATTGATTAAAATACCTGTAAAATCAGTATAGAGGTTTCCTCTGTACCATCTGGTTGCCAAATGTGGCATTAGGCAATAATAGCTTTCAGTCTGTGAGAGTGGTAGAAAAAAATTTACAAAACGGTTTAACCTTTCTGGGTATAAGAGCATCATAACTTTGGCATCTGTTCTAGTCCCATCTAAATCACTAGAGGTTTTGACACAGCTTTTTTTTACTCGTGGTAAGATGAGATTCTACTCGTAGCCATGGCTTTATTTGTCCTACAAATCTGTGTGTGTTTGTCAGCCAGTTGACAACCATTCTTTGACCATGTTGTTGGGGTTTTTTTTTGTTTTGTTTTGTTTTGTTTTGGGGGTGTTTGTTTGTGAGTGTTTGTGTTTTCTTCTTTTCTCTTACAGGAATGATAGAAACATATTTTCTTTGGCAGTCACTGCAAACAGTAGAAGCTTTGCCTGCAATTAGGAATGGTCAGTATCCAACCAGCATAAGTTTTAGTTAAAATGTTTTGGAATCATGTTGCTTGTTTTTATCATTTGATGCTATATTAATTTTTTGGCCTTGCTCTACAATATAGGTATGTTCACATGCCCACATACATACTTCAACCAACAACAGAGAGAGCATTTTATAGAAAGAAAAAGTATGTCCCACTGTCCCCCCAATTTTTGGCAAATAATTTTTAGTTCAGCATCAAACTGAGGGATAAAATAGTCGTTATTTTCACTGCGAATAATGATACATCTCAAAATGGGGAACCAAACTTCTATGCTTTGTTGTATTTTCATTTTGCTTCCTCAGACCAAATGAATTATATTGTGGAGCAAAATGCTGGAAGTTTCCATTTAAAAAATCATGGAAAGTAAAGTAAATAGAAAGCATGTGTTCCTTTTTATTGTAGGGTTTAGGTTTTGGGTGGGTGTTGGTTTTTTGTTTGTGTTTTGTTTTGTTTTGGTTTGTTTGTTTGTTTGTTTGTTTTGTGTGTGTGTGTGTGTGGTGTTTGTTTTTTTTTGTTTGTGGGTGGTTTTTTTTTTTTAATGGAGGTTACAACCAGAGTTGTTTTCTTACAGATTTAAGCTGAGTTGTTATGAGCAGTTATTCTTAGGGAGTCTGTATGGACCAGCTCCAAAGTTGTTCAAGCAAATAGCAAGATTTCCAATGATTTCAGTGTGCTTTTGATCTGGCTCTTAATCTTCTAGCAAATGATGAGCTTAAGAGGACTATTGTGTACATGGTGATGATGGTGTATGGAGTTGCTTTTATGCCTGAAGGAGAAGAAGATGGAGATTTACTAACTGTTTGTCTGTAAGTATTGTTTTACTTCATTGTCATTCTGTTCCCTTTCCAGCTGTTTTTGTATAGAAAAAGTTCAAGTAAATCCCCTTTAAAAGGTCTGCTTTTGTGTTAAGGTACTTAAAGTTTAATGTCTCTGTATCAAAGAGCTTTTCTGAAAGAAGATTTGTCCAGACATATCCTGTAGTAAACATCTGGAAACTGCAGGGGTTGGCTAATGGTGGCTCTATAGCAAGAATAGGGTTTAACTAGCTTGCTTTACATCAGGGTTAATTTTCCTCCTTGTTTTTCTTCGTTTGGTTTGGTTTGTGTTTGAATCTTCTCAATTTACTTATTTGGTTTATAATCTGAATATTATTATGTCCTATCATGGTTAAATGGTCTTAAATAGTCTTCTGGTTCATAGGTAGTACAAAATGCTTCATCCTGGATTGATGCAGGAAGGGCTGTATGACAGCAGATTGCATCTCTGAATGGTATTCACTGATCGAGTGTTTGAAGAGCAAACTTGCTCATCTTTAAAGACAGCTTCCTTTAGTACAAAATATATAGGAAAATGAGTATTTGTAGATTAGTCAAAAGCAAAAGCTGCCACAGAGGTAATAGACATCATTTGTATGTGTGCCAGAAGTTTAATTAGGATTAAGCAAAACATAAAACTAGAGCTTAGCCTATCTGATCTAAACCAGAAGTGAAAGCCCTTAAACAATTTGGGGCAGGGAGGGAATTTAAGGTTTTTACAAAATGGAAATGGAAAGACAGTGAACATTTTCAGTAGTAATAATGGAGACAAGGAGGAATTGCAGAAAATACATAAAATAATCAGGAAATTTATGTTTGCAAAGGTTCCAGAGGCAAAATTAGATAAGGAAAGTTCTAGCAAATAAGAAGCAGAATATGAAGTGGCGATCTCTCCACTGCATTTATAGTCCTGTGAATGAACAAGCAAAACCATAATCCTTATTTCACATGTGATGGTGCTGAAGGGTAACGAGTTGTAATGACAAGAGTCATTGTCAGAGTTCTTGGATGACAACTGGAGGTTTTGGAAAACAATTTTAAGTGTATGACTTAATCGGTAGTTCTTGGAGAATTATTGTCACTGACAGTACAGGAGCAGATTAATTGAGTGGATGTGCAGAAATAAAAGTTATCATCCTCCAAATTTAGCTGCACTTACCTAAAGTACAGCTTGACTCTTACAGACAAAATGGGACTAGGTCAATCAGGGTGGAAGTCAGTTGAGTGAGTCAGCCTCAGGCAGAGGCGCAAACCTAGATTCATTTCATTGAGCAATGGAAACAGCATTTCCATGTGGCACCAGTGCTTACTGGGGCAACACCAAGAAAGATTTACTGGGAGTACTGCACTGCCAGTGATACAATGGAGATGATGCTGCCCAAGGACCCAAAGGAAGCTGGTTCACCTCAGGACCTTGTCATCTCTCAGAGCTACTCCCCTCTGATGATTCCCCATGGGCCTTCCAGCAAAAGGAAGATTTTAATTACTTTGATGAAGAAGGAGAAAAATAAAGATGGAAATGAGAAATGCATGTGGCTACAGATGCTTGCAGGTGTTTGCTGTCAATCCCTTTGTTGAAAAAGTCCTCAGCCTCTTTTGATTCTGAAGTAGGAAAATTTTTGCTGCTGAGATATTTAAAACTAATTTTGTTCTAATTTATGCAGGAAGATAAATTGTGATACTTATGAAACTATTTCATTTTAATTGTGTATTTTAAAAGATGTTTAATATTCAAGAATGGTCTAAATTGAGTCCTAGAAAGTTTATCTTACTGCTCTGCGTATTTCACCTGTGGATCCAGTCTTGGAAAAAAGCTGATTACAAAGCTGTAAGCAAAGTCTCATTGCATTTCTCTGCTCTGTTACCTCATTTTTTTTCCAGAGGGGCCTGCCTTGAGAGGCCACACTTTCTAAACCCATGGACTGTCTTGTACCTCAAACTGCTAATAAATGCCAACTAGTATTAATTACAGTGTTGGTTTGTGGTTCGTAGTAAGATCAGCAGGAGTACTTTTAAAACTGGAGTTGCTTCAGTCTGTTACAACAATATGAGCAGGTAGCAGGTCTTCCCAGGTAGGGGTCAGCCATAAATAAACTTTCTTGGATCAGAACTGTGAAGACTTGTGCATTTTGAGGTGCATTTTGAGGTTAATCAGCACTCTCACTGTGCATCTTCTTCCATCATCAAGCTTTTAACAGGTAAGAGTGCAGGGAAGAGCCACACACAGACATTATCTAAACTTGGGTTGTGTCTACTCTGTGTGACCTGTGGGTTCATGCTTTTATCTGTATCCTGAGCCTGTAGTGGGAGGAGAACTGCAGGAGATGTTGGCTTTGCCATTCTCCCTTTCACTCAGTGTCATTTGGGTGGGATTGTTGGAGCTCTCACGTGAGTTCATTGCCCTGAGCACGTGGGGAGCTGGGATCCCTTGGGTGTCCTTCCCCCCTTATGTTTTATTGACATCCTCCTAAACAAAGAGGCATTTTATCATTTGCCTTGTTTCTCTCCAGATGTGATCTGCCATCATTTTTTTCATGTGTGGAGGTGACTTCAGACTTAGGTAGTTTGGGGTTTTCCCTCTTTGCTGGCTTGACAGGCTGTATGGAGCCTACTTATCCACAGAAACACTTAAATGACATGCCTGAGGTTAGCCAGGGGGGAATATGCCTTGAACCCAGTACCACAGACTTCCATGTGCTAGACCAGACATAAGTGCATCAGATTTGGTAACTCTAAGCATTTTAATTGCATGGATTCGTGTTGCTAATGAAGGAATGTAGTAAAATTTAATTTTATTATTATAGTATGTAGTGTGGATTAAGTTTTTAACCTGACCTGGTCATACATAGATTCAGATTCTTCAGAGAATTCCATATTTAAAATCATTTGTTTCAGACAATTTATTTTCATTAATGACAAAAAAATCTAAAATACTTTTTTGAAACTGTCTGAAACAAAGTTTACTTCTGGTTTTCCACAGTTTCTGTGATTAAGTGAAATAGAAAAGTTCAGTTTAATTGACCATGCACAATGTGTTTGCATGGTACTAATTTTGAAATCTGAGGCTTAATGTTAAAGTTAGGATTTGAATGAGATAAGTAGACAAATACAAATTTTTTATATACACTAAGCTTTTCACTCACTATGATGCTGATGCTTAGATACCCTATTTAATGATAGTTAATACAGTGATACTGATTTTGTCCCTGCTGTGTTCATTATTAGCCCCAGAAGGTAATGGAAATCTTATTAGACTCAATACTAGATATTAATGCTGTGCCTGACTATGGTATGAAAAAAATGAAGAAAGAGCCTGCAAACATTTGTAAGTTAATTGCCTGACTTGGAAACCACTAATGTACATGAGTAACATTTACTCACGCAGATTGTCTCAGTGAATTCAAAATCCCTCCAATGGGTGGTTGCAGAATAAGGCCATAAATCACACCTTTATGGTAAGTCTGGGGAATGTTAATGGGAAAGCACCCACAAGGTTTCATGAGCAGCATTTTAAAGGCATATATAATTAAATAAAGGTACTGGGCAATGTTTAAAGAGGAACTGGAAGTTGAGATTAGTTTGCCTATATATATTTAAAAAAACAAAACCAAAAACCTGTAGCAGCCATCAGCTTCCACTAGATGTTTCTGTTCTACATGGCCACCATGTCCACGTTCCTTCACACCTGATAGAGTTGTATATCTAGGTGTATCTAAAGCCAAAGCGTAAGACATCTGAAGACTGTAAGTGCATTAATTGGGATGTAATTAATGTTAGTTTGCCTTGAACCTGAATAAGAGCATGCTAAGATGGTTAACAAAAAACAGTTTGGATTTTATAGCACTGATGGCATAGCTAGATACAACATATAAGTGATATGACCTCCAAGGGGGCAATGATGATGAGTGTATATGCACATAGGAAACATCCAAATAACTAAAAAAAGGCAAGATAAATGTCCAGTGTTCTACCAAATGCAGAGGGGTGAGTGGCAAAGCCAGTATAAGCATTATCTGGAACAGCACTTGTGAGGGGTGAGCAGGTTGCACAGAAACCTCAAGGACGAAGAAAGGCAGAAAAGTCAAGCCTGTCTCAGCCCCAGCTTTCCTAGTTGAGGAGCTGTCAGTCAACCTGACCACATTCTTCTGCAATGAAGAACCAACACCAGCCACTCAGCTGGTTTAGGATAGAAGCGTAAAAGTCTGACAGTTCTGCACGCAGTGAGGTTGATTATCAAGGTGTAAGGTCTAACCATTAGCATGCTACTGCCAATGGGTGAGCTTAGTACAGTTTTGTTTTAAAGTCTAAGGCTGTCCTGATTTCAGTCTTCTAAGCCTTTTTAGCATAGTGCACTGTAATTCCCTAAGTGATATTTTGAGATAATGTGAATTAATTTGCAACATAGAGTAGCTTTTCTTGACAAAGTTGCAGCCAAGAAGGAGCAGAAGAAAGCTAGTGTGTTTAGAGGAGAGGAGATGCTTGAGCTCTTTTACTCTGAGGAAGAAATCTTATGACCATAAGACTGTAATAGTTGGCTTTGGATTGAAGACCGCTGTAGGTGGGGAAAAGCAAGATGAAGATCCGAGGATTGACTGTCCCATTAAGGGCAAGTGCTTCAGTGTTGTGATTTAAAGTTCACACCTGCTGCTCTCAAAACTGAGACGGGCTTTGAAATGGACTGTACGTGTTTAGTCAGAAGTTGACAAAGGACTAATTGCAAAGAAAGAAGGTGGACTACCTTGGGAGTGGTGCCATTTACAAACTGTAGTTCATGTTGGAAGTTAGTGTTGTAAGCTGCTGGCACAGTTGGTTTTGGCTTTGCTTCGCATCTTGCTTGTGCTGATCAGCTCCTTGCTAGGGAGCTGGGAGCTAGGGTCTCAGACCTTGCTGTTGTTGAACTAGTCTTTGCAAAGGTGGTTGCTCAGATTGTTCTGCTTTCAAACAGTTTATGTTTAGGATGCTTACAGTAATGGATGTTATCTTTTCACGTCAAGTGACCGAATTGCTGGTCAGGAATGTTATGTTCTCACACAGTGGGAAGCTTTGTGCAATGAAAATGCAGGCATCCTTTATCTCCTTTAAAGATGTGATTGCACTTTAAAAAAATAGTCAGTTACAAGTAGAATATGGAACAGTAACCCTTGCTCCTAAATGTAGGCAGTAATCTAATTTGAGCTGTAGAAACTGACTTCTTGAGCATTTGGTGAAACGTCTAATCCTTCTTGAGAAATAATTGTGTGTTAATTAAGAGCCAGAATTCCATGAGGCTTATTAGCTGTCTAGCTGGATCTGAGAAGCAGAAGGTTGAACAGAGTTTAACTAAAATTTAGAACTGTTAATTAGTCTCCTTTCTTCCTGCTCTCCTTTATTTTCTTGGTTTTTTTGGTTTGTGTAGCACACTTTGAATGACCCATGAGAAACTACCGTGCTTCTGACATGATAGCTCCCAGTTGTAAGTGCTGTACTTTACTAGCTGTGAAAGAATAAAGCTTTAAAAGAGCTTGGCTTCCCTTAGCTACAAGCTAGCTTTTTATGGAAGACGAAATGACAGAAAGTGGAAAAAGCAGGCTGGCTAATCTTGCTAAATTGGCTGAATAATGTTGCATTCAGGATCTGTGAACTCCATGCTGGAACACACAGATGCTCTAATAAACTTTAGATGACCTGTCTTAGTTTTTTAAAGGGCTTAGGATATGTTTGATAGGCATGTGGAAACCCAAATATGAAATGATCTTCCTTATAGACCTCCATTTGTGGTAGTTATGAATATGGGAATCTGTGAACATGCAAAGGTTGTACTTCACTGCTGCATGCCTGGGCAAGATTGACGAGGGAAAAGTAGACCCTGAAACCCATTTTAGTATCCTTAAAAGTTTGTTAGAGTGCACAGAGAGATGTGAACTATTTCCTGACGTTTTTCACTTGAATGTTGTGATAAAGTTTACTTTTTGGTGGGAAGGGGTGAGGGGCCTGCTAGCATGCAGTACAAACTCCCTGGGGTTCTGGTATGAGGAGAGTCGAGCTGAGCAAAGCAGCTGCTGAATAGCCCCTGTACCCCCCAAGTGAAATTACTTTGAGCCTGCTGAGTAGGAATGGTTTAAAAGTCTATTGTAAGAGACACAAGAATTCTAGTCATTAATTAGACTTGTCAGAGTCTGCTTTGTATTTCCAACAATGAATACCACTTCATTCCAGGGGTGTAGTTAAGCCCTTAAACTAATTTGACTTCAGGCTCCAGTCCTCTCATATTTAATGCTCCATCTTCAGATGTTTTGTAGTTCTAATCATTGAAATGTTTATATTTTCTTTTCAGTTTACAGTATGTCTCAACTAAGACATTTGCATTAATATAAATGCATTTGCCTAATACAGATGCACTGCAAAACAATATGCATCAGAATGACTAACCCCGGGAGTTCAGCTGGTTTCAAACCAATATGGTGTGCCTGTGTTCTAGCTCACAACTTCAGCAGAGGGGGAGAAGGCCAAGTGGGAAAAGGAAGCTCATTAAGTGTAGTGTAGATAGCCTTTTAAATTAGTGTAAAATAGTGTAGATAGTCCTTTAAATTATAACTGGAAAGAATACTTGGGTCTGTAAAAATGTGCTAACTGTGCAGATTAGAGTAGTTGTATACTGTGACTGTTGCACTCCTATGGTCCTGTTGTTCCAGGTACTTGGGGGTGATGGATTTTTTTCCTCCCATATTTTTAGTTATTTCTCCACTCTTTTACATATTTACTTTTTATTAAGGGTAGTTTAAGTACAGCTCTTAAAGCTAAAGTTGAGGAGTATGTGAAACAATAGGGTGCCTGATCATAATTGTGAGATTCTAGGTATGCTTCAATAAGAATCCCCAAAACTCTGTTGCAAGGGTGCATTTATGTGTGATTCTTTCGTCAGTGTTTGAATTATTCCAGTACTAAATCTCCGATTGGTTTCTTGTTACTACACTACTGTGCAGTATACTGCACAGCACTCTGATCTGACAGCCACTTGGCAAGAGTTTCTTGCTTGAAACTCTACTAAATACCACTAGTTTCATTTTAAAGGATTGCTTTAGAAAAGGTTATTCTCAGCCATATGCAGATAAGGCTTGAAACTGTGTGGTTCTGGACAACTAAATCCTCTTGACTTTGATAGAGGAAGAAAAGTACCTTTTCAAAATATTAGTGGATTTATAATTCCAGTTGTCCTTTGGTGACTATGTTTTGGAAAACACAATATTTGAATGGAAAGAGCTCAGGTATTAAGGCATCTTGTCTAACCCTGTTTGCTTGAGAAACATCTCTGCATGTGTGCCTTGTTGCTTACTTTGTAGGATTTTTATTTTATTTTATTTTATTTTATACTAACTTTCTGTTCTGTTTTACCTTCAGAGCCACTGAACTTTCTGACATTTATTACCTCTTGATCTGTAGAGCCTCTAAGTGTTGTTAGGATATCCTGGGTGTGATTTATTCCCATTTCACAGTTAAGACTCCTTTATACAAAATATAACTGCAAGCAAAGGTACTGCATTGTCCTTATTGCATCAGTTCAAGATGACACATGCGTAGGGGCTATGTAGACTGACAAAGGTATTTTTAATATTATATCAGTGTCAACAAATACAGCTGCACTGAATTTTAATGTTTTGAAGAAATGCCTTTATAGTGGTACCAGTTGAGGTGTAGATCTTGTAGGAAGCAGTTTGTTACTTTAACATAATCTTTTGTTGTTATCTTCTAACATTGAAAAGGGAAAAAAAAAATCCACTTTGAGAAGTATATTAACAACGTGAATATGTGGTATTGTAGAGCACCATTTAGAATACTTACAGTTACTTATCACAACATAACAGAAAAAATATGCCTGCCTACTAGGAGATATACAAATACAGACTTCAATTACATGGAGCTGTATTGTAAAATCTCTGGGATAATTTGGAGAAAGACAAAGTAGTTAAGTGTTCCTTTGTTCTTCTGTTATTTAATAGCCTCCTGTGGTGCAAGATAACTGGCAACGCTCCTTGGTGATAGCTGGTGGACTTAGTGGAGAGCTATAGAAAACAATGGATGTCTACACAAATGGAGATGCTGCTTCTATCAGCAACTCTGTATCCCAGGTTCACCTTCCTTCAGTGATCTGGAAGGAACTATATGAAAAGGACACTATAAAACCAAACTGTTCACTCCTCTAACTTACAATGAGTAAAGGAACATGAGGCTTGCTCTCCATACCTGACACACACACATTATCTACCACAGTTAATTGAAACTGTGCCTTCAAAGAAGGTGTTAACACAAGAATCTAGACCAATTGTGAGTGTCCTTTCAAAACCCTGCCAAAGACACTGTGACCTTATTTTCCTAGTCCTGGTGTGTTATTAATTTGCTTGGGGTTGTACCCTGTAATTCTCTGTGCTGAAGCAAGCTGAATTTCTGAACCTTTCCTGGCAAATCAAAGGTGCCCTTTTAGGATGTAAGGGAAGGACTGGGTCTGTCTGCTTTTCAGACAGAAAAGGGGAATATGTGAAGTTTCAAGAGGTAGCTTTTAAGTTAGGGTTGCAGTAGTACCCATATAAGAAACCCATGTGCATCTGAAGTGATGGCATCAGCTTTCTTGGTGTGGGGCAAAACAATGGTGGGCCCCTCTCTGTTATCCAGGGAGTATTTCAGAGGTGAAATCTCTGTGTCAGAAGAGATTAGCACATGGAAAGACACCTTTGTGTATATCTCTGTGGGGTATAATCCAAACTGTAAATCCTACTTCTGAAAAGACAGACAAATCATTACAGGTTTGGTATTCAGAATAAAGGAACCTGTGTGACCTACCCTTTTTTAACTCTTGCAAGCCGAAGTCAAACGAGTTACAAAACTGGAAATCCTGTTAAGCTGTTTGCTTTCTAATGGTTAAATGGCTTAAATTGTTTAGAAAAATCAGGAATTTGCAAGCTGTAAGTCAATAGTGTTTTATACTGTGGTTGAAAAATGCTGTATCTCCATCCCAGATCAGATCTGACAGATAAGTTTAGCTTTTGTGCCTTAATGCTACTGCATATGTATGTGTCTATATTGTTCAAAATATGCATTCAATGGAAATTGAATTTCAGTTAATATCTGTATTAAAATCAGGGATTCATGAGTGATAAATTGTTCACCTTTCTTTCCTGACCTAGGAGATGAACAGAAGAAAGCCAGTGATGATATGTTGTCAAGGTAAAATGACATTGTTTAGAAAAGGGGAATATTTGGAGTTCCTATTTCAATGAATAACATCACTGGAATGTTCACCCCATCAGGCAGCTCTGCAAAACAAGCTTTCAGAAGGTCACCAGCTTGAGCTTGTAACCTTGCTGCCATTTGTCTGGTAGGATCTCTCTTCATCGTAAACCTGAATGCGTTTATTAGGATTGCAATGAATAGGGAATCTGAAGAGAATATTAAAATAGCTGCTATTGTGCCAGAAAGAAAATGTTTATTTCTGCAAGTAGTGGAGCCCACAGAGCTGTTGAAATGAAAGGTCATTTTCAGACTGTGGAACTAAATGGGATGTTCTTGTGAAAGAAGAGGGGAGATGTTAACAGGGGGAAAATAAACATTGTTTCTGTTACTCCCACAAAGAACCAAAACAAAATATTTAGCTGTTCACTTAAAAAAAAGAGTAAACTATAATGACTAAATGCTAAGTTAAAATTATTCTTTAGACAGGCACAAGTTATGGGTGTCTTGGTTTTTTTTTTTTTTGAGGTACAGCAAGGTTGGAGAAAGGGGCAGGGTAAATGTAAGTATTCTTATCTATCAAGAGTATTTTGGCATTCTCTAAGGCTATTTTTGACTGAGGGATTTTGTGAATAGAGCAAGGTAAGACACCCCATTTGCACTCTGTTATAGGACTGGAACTTAAAATTGCAGTGGAGAAAACAAGTGTAACTGTTGTGCCCAATTTACTGTAATAGGACTCTGAAGTTGCGGAAGTCTGGTCTTACGCTGTCAGGGGCAGGAAAAGTCTCAAAGACATTTTGAAAATACTAAGTTGTCAAGGAGGAAAAAGGTTGTGTTCTCCTTTTTATTTGCTCATCTGTTTGTATCTCTTTATATATTATTTCTAAGCATGCAGGAAAAGAAGATCTCCAGCTAAAAATTGTGGTTTATAAATTGATACCTTTAGAGTAAAAGGAGGGGAAACCAAATGAGTGCCCTCCCTTATCCCCTTGTAGAACTGTGGTGGTGTATTAGCTGGCAGAAACAATATGCCTCTAAAGAGAACATCTCACATACGTTTATTCTCCTAAAAAAAATGAGACCTAATTTCATATTACCTGCTTTTAACCAGCGAGCAAGGAAGAAACCTGCTGGGAAACTAAGTCAAAGCAAGTTTTTTTTCTCAAATCTGTGATAAACTGCATCCCAATTTAAAGTTCAACAAGAAGAGAATGACTAAATGCTGTTCCTGTATATATCACTGCTTTTTTTTTTTTTTTTTCCCAGACAACAGTGAGCCTATTAGACAAGTTTTCTCTTCTTAAGCAGGTTTTGTGGGTTTTTTTGTTTGTGTGTATGTTTTCTTTTGTGTGTGTGTTTTATTTTGTTTGGGTGTTGGGGTTTTTTTTAACCTCTCCCTAAGTTAAGAGAGTGAAATTTGGCAGTTAGGTGCTTGTCTCTTCCTCTGAAATGTTTAGTGCTACACATTGTTAAGGGAGATGTATATCTACATCTGCTGCTGTAGATATATTCAAATTCAAAAGAACATGGACAAGCAACGACAGTTAGAGTGTTGGTTTTGTTGCATTAGTAGCATCTGCAGGAAAAAAAATAGTGACATCAAGATGCATCTTAGCTGAATCACTTTGTCATCTGCAGGCGAACAACCTGCTGTTTTTATATATTTTTTTTTTCCTAGACTTAGCTCCACTAGATGCATTGATACTCATATAAAGCTGTGTACCAAGGACCCTGCTATCTTGAAACAGTTTCTCTTTATGCGTCTGTCAAATGATATATTGGTAAATGTGCCTCATGTGAGAGAGACAAGGTTGGAATTCCATGAATGATACTGGAAGGGTGGTCTCTGAAGGTGCTTTCTATGCTTGCCTGGATATGGGTCATGTAGAGATAGACAGTCTCACCCACACTCTGTGGAAGATCATCGTCAAACCTCAGTTTTGTTTGATCATTTACATTTCAAAAGAAAAGTGTCTCAACCACCTGAATACTAAACACAGCAGCTCAGAGTGAGTGTAATGCTGGATTCTCTTTAACCTGTCTTCTAAAGATTACAGTTTTATTTTTCCACCATATACCACTCCCTTTTCTGCTCTACCTTGATTTATCCTTTTTAAAGTTGTGTTGGTGAAACCTGACAGTCCTGAAAAACCTTTTGTTAGCAGGTTTCTGTGGGCACATTATACATAAAGGTCACTCAAACACAGATTTGCTCTTCTGCATTTGATCTTGAATGTTGTGTTGCTCTGGATTTTTATGTAAATGGTGTTAGGATAGTATATTTATTACTGGTGGAAAGACAGTGCAATCAATTTAAAAAGCAAATGGTGCTGCACTAGATCACATACTTTCCTGGCTAAAAATAGCAAGTCAAATGCTGGGAGTTGCTGAATGCTTTCAATCATCATTCTAAGGTAGAATTTCAAATTAGGAGTATTTCCTAATATTAGGTCCTTGATTTAACAAACTTAAATGTATCTTTCTGGGCTTAAGTCTATTGTTATATGGTAAACCAGTTAAATTACAACTCTCTATGGAAATGTTGGCTGAATACTTCTGAAACTAGCAGTGTGTTTTAGAAAAGAATTGTAAGGTAAAATTGCAGGAGCTCTTTTCCTTGTTTTCCCCAAAACCTTGTGTTTGTAACAACTGCCAAGAGAAATGGGATGTGTAGGTCCCTAATAGCCTTTAAACACTAACCTTTTCATATGTAAGAGAACCATCTGGCTAAAGACATTCTAGAACAAATAATGCTTTCCCCACTACATGTATTAGCAGCAACCTTTATAGAGGCTGTGTATGTACTTTCTCTTAAAGGTTATTGTGCTAATTTAATTTTTTAGATTATTTTCCTCATACTATAAATACACCCAATAATCCCATTTGTTTTCTTTATTCCAGAAATACTGAAATACTAACTACAGTGCAGAAAGTGGAAAATACAGTACTTCCATCGACTTCATCCTGTGTACTAGATCTTAACTTAGCCATGCCAGTGTTTCTTGGCTGTATACTACAAATAGCAAAAGACAGTGGAAGCAGGTCTGGTATTGTCTTGAAATTAAAAGAACTGAAGGTGCTTGGGAGAAAGAGATTGCTTTAGACTGAGATTTAATTCTTTTTTTTTTCCTTACATTAAGACTTTTTTTTTTTTTTTTTTTTTTATGCCTTCCATTTTAAAATGGGCTGTGTTATCAGTAATGGGAATCTTAATTGAGTATTCTTTTTACTGCCTGGATAATTTTTAGCATTCCATAATATTGGCTCTACTGTTCTGGAGCCTGTTCTGACATGAGGTCTTAAGTAAAATGATTTCTTGCATAAGGCAAAATATCCCTCATATCTGCCATAGTTGTCCTTGCGTCGCTCTATACAACTTTTGTTAGTATAATATTTTCTTCTGTCATTTTCATGAAGTTCTGTGAAGCTACAGCATACAATCTGTTGGGGATTTTATTTATTTATTTATTTTTAAAATTTTAAGTCTATGAAAGCAAGCTCATGAGATGACTACACAGGCCTTTCTTGTTTAGTCCCCATAGCCTCCATTCTGGGTCACTTCTCTGTTACTCCAGTACAGCTTTTTTTGGAGTTGCCTCTTAATTTATCCCTCTATACTGTGGGGTGATTGGACACTCCCCTGTGCAAGGTTATAGGTCCACACCTGTGCAGTTACAAAAGAACAGCTAGTGAAGGCAGAAAAAGGGCTAAGAGAGTTGGGGTTGTTCAGCCTGGAGAAGAGAAGGCTCTGGGGAGACCTTGGTACAGCCTTTCAGTACTTACAGGGGGACTATAAGAAAGATGGGGACAGTCTTTTTAGCAGGGCCTGAGGTTTTAAACTAAAAAAGGACAGATTTAGTCTGAATATGAAGAAGAAATTGTTTATGATGAGGGTGCTGAAACACTGGCCCAGCTTGCCCAGAGAGGTGGTAGAAGCCCCATCCCTGGAAACATTCAAGGTCAGGCTGGGTGAGGGTCTGAGCAACCTGATCTATCTGAAGATGACCCTGCTCACTGCAGGGGGGATTGGACTAGATGACCTTTAAGGATCCCTTCTATCTCAAATCATTGTATGATTTGAAGTTGTTCCCTGATGCTACTCACCGTCTTCCCTTCAGCCTGTGTCCCTTCCAAGAGTTAAACAAGACATTGAACCTTCAGAATTAACTTTTCTCTTTTTTTTTTCCTCTTTTATCTTTTTTTTTTTTTTTTTTTTTTTAAGATTAACTCTGTTGTATAACTGTGTTTGAAAATCTGAATTTTCCCATGTGTCACTTATGAGAGCACTGCTCACTCCTCAAGTGATTTTAGTGGAGTACCGACGTGCTTGCTCCTCCCTTTTCTGTTCTTGATATTCAATAATGCCTTTTTGGGAAACTCATCCAGTGTCTCTTACTCATCTTCTGCTCATATATTAGTCTGAAACTTGCTTAATAATTCTAAGAGAAAACACTGAAGAAAAGCCTAACATTAAGGTGTCTGAACTGTGGTGGCAAACACAAATCCTCAAGAATATTCATATGCAGACTTACTCCTGTTTCCACCTGATGTTAGTGTCTTGCCTTTTTTCCTAAATATGACAGCATGGTTCTTCTGAGAAGAACAGAACTAGTACAAAGACTGGGTATTTATTTGGTGAAATAAGTTCGTAATGAGAATCATAGTTAAAATAACAGCAAGCTTTACACAAGTGAAATTGGGATACAGAACTCTGATGGTGCCATTTAAGCAAAAGATTGTTTTCCTTTTAACCAACAATACAATAGTGTCTCCTATTGATTTGTAGTCTGGTGCCAGACATTATTACTGTTAAAATATAGCTCATGTAAAAATCAATGCATGCATACTATAGTACATTAATTACTGTATGTTTTTTGTTTTGTTTCCCAACTAGGTACTTTCTGGTTCCATATTAGGTCTTCAAATGATAAGAATCTAATGAGCCTGCCCTCTCTAATCTGTTACACGATATTACTGTAGATGTAGAACTGATTTGCTGACAAACTACAAACTTTATGGCAAGTTATACTATAATGGTTGCTTCCCAGTTTTTGAAATTACTCAGCTTCTTCAAAGACTGGAAAAAATGTATCCTAGAAAATAATTGTTACAGGATTAGATGAGTAAGTGGAATGCACATATACCTGAAATGAGGAGCTACTTAAAATTTTCATTAAAAGAAATACATTTCTTTATATATTAAACTGTACATGTGCTTTCTCCCTATTCATACTCTATTATTAACACCATCAAAAAGGAGTAGACAGATATACAATTTACCGTTTTTAAGTGAATGGCTTTCCCTTTACAGAGTTTTCATTGGAGAAATCATTTTGCATTAAGGCTTGTTTTTGTACATAAATGTGTAATATTTTTGAACCACTTAATACTATTTCAAATGGGCCTAAAAAGCAGCTCATGAATGTACACAAACAGACTGAAAACACGTATTACAGAAACAGCATCCCTTGCTATCATGTAAATAGCTGCCCCTCTGTTAAGAACTAAGAAAATGCATTTGCTTAGGATTATAGCTGGAGTAAAAACAACTAATCAAAACACATTTACCTTTTTTCTAAAATAGATGTAGATGAAGGTGATTTGGACTTGAAAATAATTGCAATTTAAAAACACTCTACTGCACAGTCCTAAACCTGCCGTGTTTAACCTTTTTTATACTTTTTTTTAAATTTATTTTTTTTATTTGAGTGCTTTGAAGCTCAGCTTGCAGTACTGTGTATGTGAGATCTACAGTATAACCACCACATCTTCCAGCATGCTGAGAAGAGAGGAAAAGGATAAGATAGCAAGGCCTGGTGTGCTCTTCTGTCATGTGTTGAGAGGGGATGGGATGGCGTGTCATTTAAAGAGATCTAGAGCACTACAAATGCTAATGTGAACTAATTCCTGTGTGGAAGGATCAACTGGGTGTCATATAACAAAATAAATCCTGCACATGTATCATAAGGAAACTGTAAACTGATGCTTCTCCAAATGGCATGACTATTTCTGGTAATATATGCAATATGACACAAACACTGACAAAACCCTTCATACATACATCTTTAACCGTTTAGGGTTTTTTTTCTAGAGATACCTGCACTTCTGTATACGTGTTCTTAAAGTCAGTGGCATGCTCAAGTGCAAGCAACTTGTTAGTCAGTCTTCCAATAAAAACAAGTTGCCCCTAGAAACATCTTAATGCTTAGGGCTGGGTGATGACTATGTCCCCAAAGCAGATGTTGAACTAATGTGTTGTCTTATTATGTAGAAACAGCAAAATTTTTTTGGGGGGGGTAAAATAAAAATTACTTTCCCTGTATTTCAGTTCCTGAGAGCTATAAAATAATTGGAATTAACTGGCAATAAGCTGTCCCGTGGAAGGTTCTCAGGGCCTAAAATCTTTCTGTCATTCCTTGCTTACCAAGGAAAGATTGCATGAACAGTGTTCATCACAAAAGAGCTTGTGTTTGGTCTTGGCAAAAAGGACAGGACCTTCATTCCCTCTTCATAAAACTAGTCTGTCATTAAGTCACAGGGAAGGAACTGAAAATACTCTGACAATCTCTTGGGGGGGGGGAAGCAGGAATTGGTTAAAGATGTGACACTAGTTCTTCCATATTAGGCATGTAATGAGATGAAACTATGAAACTACTCTATGAGAAGTGGTAAAGAGGGGAAAAGGCTTTAAAGTACAAGATTTTTACATTTTCATCACTTCTGGATTTTTTTTTTAAACCAGAGTTGATATAATCAAGTATAATCAACATGTAATTCCATACATAGAAGGCTGGAAAGTCACTTGAAATTTAAAGAATTTTTTTTTTTTTTTTCAGATAACATGCCTTGAAAGGCTGAGTTTTTAAAAATAACATATTTTACAGAACCAGTTGAAGGTTTGCAGGTGAAATAATTTTCTATTCACATAATGAGAGAAATGTGGGAGGTGTTGTGACCATCTGAATTGTGATTTCTGTGTAGTGAAGTTGCATGTCCTCATGACAAGAACACAGATCTAGAATATGAAATGGTAGATTAGTTATGCATATTTGGAAAGTGTTTAAAAGACTTGCTAAGCTCTAAATTGTGGTGGAGTTGTTTCAATAATTCAGAACTCATTTACAGAGCTTATGAAAGCTCAAGTTGACATAGAGGCCATGATGACAGAGTACAGATATCTGCAAATATCACAATATAGGGAAGGCTTCTAGTTTTGACAGTGGATTTTTCCAGCGGTTTGCCATGGGTGGGTGTATTAAATAATACAGTAATAAATAAATATTAATAATATTTCAAATAAATACAGGCACTAAATAGCGATGAACTTATTCTAGGAGTAAAGCTGAATTTCTTTTCTTTTTTCTATCAATGGCAGACAGCAATCTCTTTGCAGAGGAGAATGAATCGGAAGTAATTTTTAGTATCTGATAAGAATATAGTTGTGTGAATGGTATTAATCCCCCCCAAAAGAGGGAACTGTTCAATATTTGTCTTTTAAATCCAAGAAGACTGAGTTTTGAATGATGGTTCACATTGATTGCATTAAACTGACTAAAATTACATCCTTGGTATTGTGTCTGTCTTCCTTCCTCTACCTCTCAGTGACTGTACAAGTGTCAATTAAGTTGGAGGCTGTCAGAATATTTTGTAAGCTCCTGTTTAAGGAACAGTAGAAGTTGCTGTAGTGAATTGGACTATTACTTGTTGATGAGTAAGGAAAATGTTAAACTGTGAAGAGTATGTGTATGATTTAAATAAAAGTCATTCCCAAGCCATACTATGGACATTCACAACTGTTTAATTCTGATTATCTTTACTTTCTCAATCTTATCTTTTAAATTGCAGCTCAAATATTTG
Source organism: Megaceryle maxima (assembly GCA_024605025.1). Classification (NCBI taxonomy): domain Eukaryota; kingdom Metazoa; phylum Chordata; class Aves; order Coraciiformes; family Cerylidae; genus Megaceryle; species Megaceryle maxima. The sequence continues at coordinate 27,191 of JANHGN010009742.1, forward strand.
GAGGTTTCAATGTTTAATTAGATTTGACTTACAAAAGAAATTGCACTATTCTTCCCATCTGTAGGTTCTCTTTGGGACTATATTGTGAAGTCCATAACGGACTATAAACCAGACCATTATATGATTGTACATATAATTCAGTCTAAAATCTGGAGACTGTCAGATAATGCCAACATGCCCACAGTGTCTGCTAGCTAGATCAGGCTGGACTCTGGAATGACTGCATAGGCCATGTAGTGACATCTGAGATGGCACCAAAAGGGTGCAGACAATGGATGCAAGGGGTAGAAAAAGATAACTGGAAAAAAGGGTTTGACAAACCAATGCATAGGCACTGCTGTAGTACCTTCCTTGTTAAACTTTTCCCAAGTTAAAAATTACCCATTTATTTTACTCCAAATCCCTTTCTCCTAAGTGATCTTTTACCTTTCTTCCTGACAACACTGCTGTTTTGATATTTCTTGATCAACAGACTTTTGGAAGTGTTTTGTCATTGTGGTCCATTTTGTCTGCTGTGTTAATGACTTTGTTATTAATGGAATGGAAGGAGTTCTTCTTGCAGGAATGCTGGTTATTCCAATAGGCATTTACGCATACTGAAATAATAAAGCATCTGGGAAGTTTCATTTTTAACTGGTATTTCAGAATTGACTGATGCTTATACTCTGCTACTTGCTTGGAAGATGAAAGAGAAATATTTTTAAAGGTTTAGATCTTTTTATGGTTAATTAAAACAGAATAATTGAGTTTAGCTGATATGAAATAGTTTGGTTTAGTTGGTGATGTGAACAGCTAATTTGGGGTTTTATTGCTTGATACTTGAAGTTTTCAGAAAACAGCAAACCAACAAAAAATGCAGGGTCAAAAAGCATGTAAAAACAAAGGCATAAACTCTGAAGTACCAGATGTAAGCAAGTACTTCTGAATCCTCAGAGGAGTCCCTAGAAGAAGCATGTTACAGAACCTCTCATGTGTTTTATGCATGCTGGGTCAAGGATAATTTCCACTGTTTGTCTCTGATATTTACAAGATTTTTATACTATTTCCCCATGTTTTTGTGTTTTATTGTTTGTGTTTCTGGCCCCCCCTTCTGTTCTCCCATGGCTAGCATGTTTATCTCTCACTGTGTTGGCAAATAACTGCTCAGCAGGCAAATGCCTAATGCAAGAATGCGGCAGAAGCAGAAGTTTGTGTTGATGACTCGGGACTCCACAGGAAAGCATTTTCTCTGCTGTCACTGTTCAGTGACAATTGATAGGCTGCTTCAGAGCTGAATTGTGCTTTCCTGTGTCCTTAATGGACAATGGAGGGTTTGGTTTCTGTTGCTATGTGAAAATTCTGGTCTGTAATTCTTAATAAGAAAATAAGAATTTCTTCTATTGCTGTGTGGGGTAGATATTGCTTAGCTCTTGTTTCATGGAAGACTCCACGGAAGTCTAAAATAACAAGCTGCAGATTGAGAGTATGTGTGGGATGTGTAGGCTTTGTGACCTCCCCATTGCGCTCAGTAAACATGGTTTACACCTTCTGCTGAGGCTGAAGGACCATCTATTTGATCACTTCAGAAGTAGAGTGGAGGAGAGAGACTTTCCCAGGTTGGGGTGAAGTCATTCACTGTCTTGCATCCACATTTTGCTATAGCAAAATTTAAAGGGATGTAATGGAGGAGAAAATTACTCTGTATTTGTATTGGATTTATGTATTTAATATGTATCTCAAAAGAACGCTGTCCTTTTATGGGGTATGTCTTGCTATTAATAATTAGTATTATCAATGTCAGAATTTTGTTATTAATATAAGCTTGTTGCATTTGGTCATTGAGGCATGAAATATTTCCAAACTTGTGCTATCTTTGGATTTATTCCTATTCTCAAATTGCACGCTTCTTCCAATGGTGCCTGAGGCTTGCTGGGTTAAATGACATCTGAGGAACGCTTTAGCATTCACTGCTTGACTGGTTTATGTGGAATTAAATGTACTTAATGATACAGTAATACGGCTAGTGATGAACAAAATATAAGTGCAGTGAACAACACTGATTAAATTAGTGTTTTTCTTAAGATAAACTTCTAGATCAAGATTTATAAGTTGATTAATGTTAGTCATGCATGAAAGCCTGTCTGAATTGGATTCTCAAAGCTGCTGATTCTCAAACCTGGTGAGTTCTGATACATCTGGGGGTATGATGAACCTGGGATATGATGTTTGAGGTCTTTGGTAAGATATGATGCAAGTATGTAAATATGGAAGAGGTTTGAATTCCACTTTTTTGCCCTCCCCCTGAAACATTTAGGAAGGGTGCAAATATTGCCACTGTCAGAGCTATATGTGTGTTATAAAATATGTATTACCGATGCTCTTACAAAGACAAGTGTGGATGGTTTATATAGTTCAGGAGTTGTATCAAGGATATTAAGATAATTCAGGTGTTGTATGTTCATGACCTTAATAAACACATGACAGCTTTTATTATCTGATGTTTCAAACCCTGGTGTGTGAAAGGAGGAATGGTGACAAGTGAGGCAGAAAGGGAAAGTGGGTGAGCTATTGCTTGTTTGGTTTGCTTATTTGTTACAACACTACTCAAGCGTAATTTTCTTCATGACCTTTCAAATTATTTGGTACTTGATGTACTTCATTTGAGATTGTGTCTTTAGCCTTGAGATTTAAAGTGGTCGTTGCAAAAGAATATTGATGTGCAGGCAGTTAATAGATTTTGATTCCACTGAAACTCTGTAGGGAACCTCAGTCATTTGTTTTTTGATGCCAGCTGCATTGTTACAGTCAAGTTGTACTGGATAAACTAAACCAATTTTTTTTTAAAGCAAATGAAACTTGTTGTGTGTCAACTTTTCTTTTTTCTTTTTTTTTTTTCTTTTTTTTTTTTTTTGTGTGTGTGTTAGTTCTTCTGAACAAGAGGCTTTAATTCTGCTAATGCCCAGTGCTACTGTATTTTGTTTTGTAAATCACTTTCTTGGAATGTTATAGAAAAACGCATTAAGTGAGTGAACTTTTTTTACTCATGAATCTTCTATGAATTGATTCTGCCTTTTAGAACTCTCTTCAAATTTTCCTTGAATATACCTACATAATTCTTGATTATATCTTGCATGAAATTTTTTTCAGACATTCCCAATATTAACATAGATACAGTTATGACCTGGCTAACTCAAGGAAAGGAATGGAAATGTGATAATTCACCTTTCAAAAGTGTCTTCAGTTCATCTCTTAAAGCTTACACTAATAGTTTCCTCTTTCGGGAAGGATGAAGTGTGCTTTCTGAATAGCTTTTATTTCTTAAGAAAAGCTTTCTAGTTCTGAAGCTTACATAATTCCTACTGGTGTATAAACTGATACAATGAACATAGTTGCTTTTCAGTTTTAATGTCATTTCTACAATAAGCTACACATATGTTTTCCTATTCAGTGGCTTATTTTTTTTTTTCTTTTGAGGCTGATGTGAAAAAGATCCTTTGAATGAAGATGGAAATTTCACTGGAGTTATGAACCCCTACATACAGAGACCTAGTAGGAGAATGCTGGAAAACATATTGCAAATATAATTCCCTAGTAAAATCTTGTGAATATTCTACATGCTTCTGCACATTCTTGTTGTCATTTGTGCAAGTACAGTATGCAGGGGGGAAAAGAAGTGTGTCACTAAGACCTTACTTCCAAGAAACAGCAACATCTAAACCTTTTCAACTTGTTTCTGGGAAGGAATTAAAAGTTGCTGTTTATTCAGCTCCACTGTGTTAGTGATTGAAACACGCATTAAAAGTAAATCTCATTCAGCTCTGAGGTCCCTAATTTTGACATTACAGTCTTAGAACATCACAAGGACAGCACAGGGCTCACTTTAACTGGATTGTGTTAGAAAAGGCTGCCACAGGACACTCTGGACCAGATTTCCCCAACAGCCTTAAACATGCCATAATCCTCCTCCCAGAATGGGTGGGAAGCGCTGTTACTTTTTACATGATTGCATTCTACACTTGTTTTAAACATGTGCAGATGCAGACACAAGGTTCAGTGCAAAATAAAGGATGGCTTCTTGCAAAGTAATATAAAGAAAATAAGATATTTGGCATGGATCAGGTAAATGTGGAGCCATGAGTGTAGGCCAGATAATTCCTTTTGTTGAATATAAATTCTAATTATTTATTTGAATGATATGACCTGGATTCATACAGGTTCTTCAGTATAAATCAGGTCAATCTTGTTATAATTTTTTTTCTTTATCCTGTCTTTCTTGAAGTAATATGACTTCTGCTGAGAGGGTGATCTGCCTTGTGTCTCGAACTCCCAGTGTCCCTTCATGATAGAAACTTAAAGAACCAAGCCTCAGTGCTGGTCTTATTTCCAGCATCTATTGTGAAGATACTTATCATAAAAGGTGAATTGCAGCATCAAACTGATAAAACAGCATCAACTGGGCTGTACCATGTATTACATAACATGCCTGTTTCTGAGAGTGCAGCCCAAATTATTTAGTTCTGGTCTGTGTCCTTTGTTCTTCAGGATCAACTTTTCTACTATCTGTGGATAAATGGCTGTGATATGGCCTCTAATACTGTACAGACTTCAGTGGGATTATTTCATGAGGCTGACATTTGCAGGCTTTTCTGGGACCCAACTTTGGACAAGCTGTCCCCTACACCACTTTCTATTAAATTCTCATGTTTCTTCCATGGGTCCTTTTAAACAACATATGCAGTAATTCCGTAACAACATAAATTTTGCCAGCCACACAAAAACATGTGGTGGTATCCTTCCTTCAGGAGGAGATGGGCTCCATCAGTCCCACAAATCATATTTGTGCCTTTTTCATTCTCTTTTATAATTACAAATCTGACTGATTCTATGAACAAATGGGTTTTTGATTCCAGAGTTTCTTAAATCTTCAGACTCTGCTGAGAACGGCTGCAGGCTCATTACTTTGTTCTGCACATATTACAAGTGCTTCTTGGCAACTTCAAATGACAATCGTGTCTTAGCTATCTCTTTATTTGGCTATTACTTTTGTTAATTTTTGAAATATAGAATCTAAATATGAGAAATTAGTGGAATTCTGACCTGGTTGGGTATGGTTTTAACTTTTTTTAAGAGTATTTTTGAATGAGTGTTTATATATATATATTTAAAGCAGCAAGAACAACAGTACTATATAAACCAGGTGACCAAAACTTAGGGAGGTGGGGACATTCATTATTTTTAAGGCTTTAAAGTTCATCTGACTTGCCAGTAAACGCCCCCTTGATGAAGTCAGCCACAGTGGGGTGCTGAGATTCTAAGCATCCTAAGATAGCTTTCTGTGATAAAAGAAACACAGAGGATGACTCTAAACTTAACTGATAATTTTGAGGACATCTGATGTATCCAACTGATATTGTCATTCTCTGGCATGTTGCAAAGCTTCAATAAAATTACTGGTGTTACTGAAACTGCAGCACCTGTATAAAAATTGGGTCCAAACCATGGAGCAGTTCAACTTCTTTATATCAAAGAACATTTCCTCTAAACTTGAGCTTAACTAATAGCAGTAGCCTATGAAAGAAAGTGGAAACAGGAGGGGGGAAAAAAAGTGCCTTTGTGCCTATAGGTCTCAACTAATTCCCTAGCTCTGTGTCTAGTACTATACAAAACCAGACTAAGATTGTCACTCCTAAAAACCAAAACAAAACCCTAACAAACAAAAAAAACAACCACCCTAACTACCCACCCTCCCCAAGCAATAATAGCCTCCTTCTCCCCTCAAAAAACCCCCCAAACAACAAAATATGCAAAAAACCCGCCAAAAATCACCACAACTCAAACAAACTAAAATCATCTTTTATCAATGCCTGCATTCCTCTGTCATGGCAGGGAAATGGAAGTGTTGCAATACAATGGCCTTGGTCAAAATGAAGAATAACAAGCCTGAGTCTGTGTCTCGTACTCTATTCACCATCGTGCAATGCCTTTCAAACAAATTGAGAGAGCAATTAAACAGTGAAAGAGACTTCAGATCACAAGTCCATTAATTATGAAATCTAAAGAATAGATAACAAACTTTGAAGATGCAGTGAAGGGTGTAGACCATTGCGGGTGTACGATGCAAAGTGCCTCGAACCTCGTGAAAAGTAGTGGGCTTTTTTGAAGAAGAAAAATAATGAATACACTTTAGAAAGGAAATGACATGTCTATATATCACTGAAACAGGAGGCAGAACGCAAAACAAATTAATGATTATTTGTAAACCTAATAAGGGAATGTCAAGGACAGCTAGTGCACCAGACAGTACATGAATGAGAATGATAAAAGGGAAAGCAAATGGCTACTAAGAAAACTACAGGAGAGTTACTGTGTTATTTAAACCAAATACAAAGAGGGTACATGATTAACCAAAGACAAATCACTCTCTTTTTCCTAATATCCAGAGATGTTTGTCAAAAACTTTAATGATGTAAATCTCTACTGTCAAATAAGGACCTTTAGTGGGTGAAAGTATGGAAAGATAAGATCAGGTTCTGAACAACAAAACAAATATTTTGTGAAGCTTAATTGCTTATGTGGCTGTGAGTATAGAACTGCTCTACCTGCGCACAAGAACATGAAAAAATATTTTAAAATACTAATCTTAAGCTGAGACTAGTTTTTCAAGGTTGTTTGGGGTTTTTTTGTTTGTTTTTTGTTTGTTTGTTTGGTTGGTTTGGTTTGTGCAATGGCTGAAACATTGTCATAAGGCTTAATAATAATAATAATAAAGGGCATGGTCTTATTCCTTTTGAGGCAATGCTGTATGTTCAGCTACTGCTCACTGTAGAGTGTCTCTTAATTCACATCTCTCAAAGTTTTTGGAAGAAGAAAAAGAACAGGATGTAGTCATCTATTCTGGACTATCCTATATACCTTTTATCCCCTGTGTTTCACACACTCCTCTGTTACTGTGGATTCTTGCTGTTGGAATGTGTCCAAAAGGAGTGCTTTTGTACTGGGGAGACTATGTTTCTTTGCAACTTTCTGAAGGAACAGGCTGATTTTCACAAGGTATTCTAAAATAATATAAGAAGAAAATAGTGTTTAAGTGCTACACTTCGTCCTCATCAGAGAAGAACATGTTGTTTTTTCTCCCATTTAAAAACATGAAGTTTATAAACTTTATGTCTTACGCTGTAATATAAATTTTTAATAATGAGGTAAAAGAATTGTTATAATTTGTCTGACTTCAGTGCCTAGTTTCAACTGACTCTAGTTATAGCCTAATGAAATTCAAATAGCTGGACTGAAGGTTAGAGGGGGGATGACACATGAGGCTGATATTAATAATGTATGTGAGCAAATAGACTTGCGGTAGCACTTCCAACAGTGTGGAACAAGTTACAAAGAGAAGTCTGTCTCAATATGACCTGTGCTAGAAAACAGGATTGAAACTCAAGATCCAGCATTTCAAAATGCAGCTTTCCTGTCCGCTGAGCTCTTGTCCAATAAAAGCCATCCCCTGCTGTGCAGCAAATGCCCACATCATTTTGTAACAATCTGGCCAAATAGGCAGTTGCAGATTTTTTCCCCTTCTGAAGCTGTCAACCTCATCAAATGTGATGTGGAACTGAATTATTAGCTATGCTTGATCATGTGTCACGATGGAAATAACAAGTTTTGGTCCGGGTTTGGTGACAAAGCAATAGCAAAGCATGTGAGTTAAATTACTAGATCTAGAAAACATGAAACTGCCTCATGTTTTAGGCTTCTCTAACAGGTAGAAAAACTTTGTAATTCCATTAATTTGGTATAGATGTCTGCCTAGCTAAATGGTCATGAAGTACAGTATCAAGACCATGTTGCTTTAGAATTTTCTGTTTAATAATGCTGGTTTATCTTCATGTCATGGTTTCTAGCTTCCTGTATTGTTCATCTTAAAGTCTGTCAACGACCTGAAAGGAAGATAATTTTGTCTGTCATCTTCTCTTGAAAATCCAAGAAAAATGAATGCCCGTGTCTTACATGATTGTTTTTGTGTCAGATTCTGGATCCACCCATGCCATTTTCTGGCACAGGCTGGTTGGTTGAGTATTCAGCTGCGGATTCATTGATAAGACAGTCTTCAAATCTTGAACTCCCTCCTCTGCCCACACTGCCCACCCTTCCACCCCCACTCAGGATTTGTTGGTGTCAATTTTTTTTTAAAGACTTGTCAAGTATCTTACATTGTGAATTAAAATAAGCTGGGAAGTCCTGAATTAATGAACACACTTTAAATTTTGATGAAGTGCTTCAGTGATTTAAAAGAAGTTGGCATTTTCTGAGCCAAACCTGGAAGTTAAGGGATTGTCTTTATTGATGGGCAATCTTTTATCAACCAGCTTCAATGGCTACAAAACTTTAGAAAGTGACAAAGTAAGGCAGTGATAACATAGATAACACTAGAACGGGGTATTTATTCACTGCTGTCAACTGCATCCATCAGATTTAGATTCACATAGTTGATCTGATAGTAAACACAGCCTGTCTTTGTTTATAGGGGAAAAAAAAATAAATCTAATAATCTTCCAGTGCAGCATTCTCCCAAAAGCTTTATCGGTTTTCTTTGTTGCTCAGTGAATTTATGAAGTTTCTCTTTACACATCGTCCTCCTGACTCAGCAGTAGCTGCAGTAGCAATGAATATTGTTACACCAGAATGGAGTCCTCTTCTACTTCAGTCTGAGCAGACTTTTGCATTATGTGACAACTTTCCTGGTCATCAAAAGAGTAATCGCAAACTTTTAGCTATGTAACTTCTTCAGAAGTACTCCTGTTACTCACTTGGTGTCCCTGAAATTGAGGGAGATTACCTGCCTTTCACAGAAGAAAGCATTGCAAGTGTCAAATCTGTGGCGTTCCCTTGATGAGGTTATTTGGCTATTCAACACTGACTGCACGGTGCATGGTCCCATGACTGTAAATAATCTTTCTCAAAATGTAAAAGTTAATTTTACAGTTTCCCTGCACTCTTCAGGTGCTTTATTCTCTCATAAGATTTTCTGGAGTGGTAACAGCATCTTACAAGTAGCTTAGTGTGGTCTGTGCACTGCTATTCTCATGTACCTCAAGGGATTTACAGCCATTTTTTGGTAGCTAAGCCACCGTTGAAAGAGAGGACATGAGAAACTCTTTCTCTTTCTCTTGTTAATTTAATCCAGGAAAGATGCTAGCTGATTTGCCCAAAGGTAAAGAACAAGTAGGGGCTAGCATCCTGAGTTGCTCTGTCCACTAACAAGCAGTCTTCATAAAGACATACATGTCCCATGGTCTGTCTTTATGGTCTTCTGTTAGCAGAGTTCAGCACATTCCTTGCCCTCTGGGGAAATATGAATAGGCAGCTATGTCACTGCAGTTAGTATGATGTTGTGCTGAGATCATAAATCCTGCTGAGAGGAAACCTTTAAAGCTCAAGTGAAGCAGTTCTCCAGCTATTGCTATTCAGATTTTGAAAGTCCTATGGGCTTGCATCCAAGCCCAGTGCATGGACAGAGCAAGTGTATTAGCCCACAAAGCATTATGGAGATGTGATGTTGGCTTTGCTTGCCTAAGAGAGCTGTTGCAGGGAATGTTTGGCAGCAGCTCTGGGTCAGCTGTAGCTTCTTGGTATCAGATGCTGTTTCCAGGGACGAGAAGCAGCACTTGCCTGGGACATAGGAGATACAGGAGCCTTTATGTGTCAGTGGCTTCTGAACTGTACTGCACTGCGCTAGTCACTTTTGATGTATTATTATTTTTCTTTGTTGACTTGCTTCATTACAGGTGGTTTTTTTTGTTTGGTTGGGGTTTTTTTGTTTGTTTGTTTTGTTTTGTTTGTTTTTTGTTTGGTTGGTTTTGTTTGTTTTGGTTTGTTTGTTTGTTTTGTTTTGTTTTGTTTTTTGTTTTTCCCTGAGAGTTGCATAAGTCCTGCTTTTGTGCTCATGGAGAATGAAACCAAATTTTGAATTCTTAATGTTAATTTTCATAAATTGAGAAGACAACCCTGGGACGTAGCTCTCAAAGTATGCCTTTAAAGATTTCTCTTCTACTGCCCTGCTGCTGTCCTTGCTCTGCATGCTTATTCTGTTGCTGAGGTTGAAGCCTCATTATCACTAAGGACTGAGTTTCAGAGTTTATGATAAATAGTTCTGTGAAACCCTCAGCTCAGTAATAATCTAAAAAGAAAGCAGAGTTTTAGGGCTTGTTGGGAAAGGAACAGTGAACTAAGCAGAACATCATGTATTAAGCCCTGTTTTGCCTGCATCTTGTTGAGTACCGTATGTAGTGCTGATTCCTGACATTTCAAAAAGGGTATTGTACATCTGGAGTAGTACATCAGGGAAGGACAGTGATAAACTGTAAAGCTATGGGATAGTTTATGTTTGAGGAACAACCAAGTGTGGAAAAACAGTTTCTCAGCTGGAAAGAGATGATAGACGGAGGGTAATATGATATAAATCTGCAAAATAAAGAGATTTCAAGAGGGAAAAATGAAAGAAAAGTAGCTGAATTAGATAAAAAAGCACTTGCTTAATCCACTGCCCTGATTTACAATGAGCAGGGAGTGGTAAAGGTTGTGCCTGTCCTTCCTTCAGAAGAAGCAGCCTCAACTGGGGAACTGCCAAGCAGTGGGAGAGGACCCTCATGCTGTCCCTTCCTTCCTACAGCTTTTGGACTGGCTGTTGGACTGTGGAGTCCAGGGTGAGAGCAGCAGCCTCCTGCACTGGGGCAGAGCTGGGGCTCCAGTGCCTGGCCCAGGGGTCACCCTTGCTGCCACCTCCTTGCAGGGAAATCAGGGGTGGTTGGGATGCTGTCCTGGGGCAGAAACTCCTGTTACTGCTGCAGCCTGACTGCACATCTTAGTGGGCCCTGGCTCTTTTCCCCTGGCTCCATGAAAAGAAAAATAAAAAAAAAACCAAACCAAAACCAACAATTAGTTATGGGCTTAGAGCATATTTTTTGAATCCACAATCATTTTTTTTCTGTAAGCTCCATTTACAAAAACTTTTCTCCAAATGTAATGGCTTTTTTTTTTTTAATAGAGAAGAAAAACTGGAACTCTCAATGATTACTTTTTCTTTTTTTGGTAGTATTTTGTTATGTAAAGGGAGTTATGATATAACACTTATGGGCTGGCAGTTTGTTGGTTTTTTTTAAAAAGTAGTTTATTCATTAAAAAAGAAACCAACTACATATTGGCAAAACCAGTAAAATTTAAATTGGGTTAACTAGTTACTGTAGCCTCAGGCTTCTGCATCAACTAGTTCGTTAATTACTTTCCTGCTTGTCAGAAATGGAGAAATGCTAAAGGCAAACTCTCTACCATGTAACGCACATGCATGAGTTCTGCATTTGTACTTGTTCACATGCTGACAGTGCGCTCCAGAAAAATTAATGATGCCAAAGTCTTATAGCAAATGTCTTTAAAAGAGTGCTATTAAAGCAGGCGAGTCAGCCTTGAGAGTATTTTGTTTGTTTAAGAGTGGGGGTGCAGGAAGCAAAACTGATTTGGGTTATGTTTTAAAATTTTCCTCTGGGCTTCTGAAGAACAATGCTGGGAAACAAGTTTTTCCACTCTCAGCTTCTCAGCACTAAATTAAACGTTTTCTTTGGTTTCAGAGTGCATACAATAACCATGTCTTATATTTACATTTGTAACCTGCTGAGCTAGTTTCAACATATCCCAGTTCTTTTCTTCTCCACAGCAAATACAGCCCATGCTATCCTCCAAGTCTACCCGGTACCTTGGATTTCCACAAACATTTCTAGTTAAAGATGTTCCTGCTCACTTCAGGGGGGTTGGACTAGGTGACTTTTAAAGCTCTCTTCCAACTCCAAACATCCTATGATTCTAAAGAAATTAAAACGTAGATGTATTTTTTCTCCAATCACTTTTGAAGGAAGACAGTGCTTTGTTTGAAAATAAGCAAATCACAGAAACAAAACTGAGTAATATAATTCGTGTTGACATGGAACTGTTGGAATCACCAAGCTGTTACAGTTTTTCAGGACAGGAATCTATCTCCAGTCTCAGATTCCTGCTAAAAGTCCTTATAAAGAAATCCTGTTGTGCTACTGAGACCCAGTGCATCGGGTGAGATTTTTTTTAACAGGACTTAATGTTTTTATTAAAACCAAAATTACATTGAAATTGCTTGCAGAAAAAGAACTGTAATATTCCTACTGTGTAAGGCTGAGATCATGCAATGTTGTACAGTGTCAAAAGATAACAAGAGTCTTCCCCCTAAGGCTTGTACAGCAGAGGCAAGACAGAACAGACTCAGGGCTGGGTGTGACTGGCAGTACACTTCCTGGGAAAGGGTAGGAGCTCCTGAACCCGTGAGTCATGTATAGTAAGAAATGAGTTGTGTTTTTTTTGTTGTTGGTTTTTTTTTTTTTAAGTTGCTTAATTCATTAATAAGTATAATTACTTAATAACCAGGTAGTCAAACTAGATCTGTTTATGCCTATTAAATAAAAAGTTGCATGCTATGACATATCTGTCCATAGCTAGGGAATGCATGTGTTTTACACTGTTTATTTTACTGGATCTGAAAGATGATTTGATTGAAACTATGGTAATTTAGTTCATGGTACTTGTTATTAACAAGGCACTAAAATAATACTACTAATTACAGACTAAGAAAATGACACTAGGATCCAAAATAGGGATCAGAGTTCAGAACAGGCTATAACATGGATTTGGTTTATTCTGAAGATCAGTGTACTGTCTCTGCAAAATTTTTAGCTCAGTAGGAAATTCAAGTTTTATGTTAGTCAGAAACTCACAAACTGTGAGAAGGAGCAGAGGGTAAGAGTCCTATATGGCTGGTCTGAAATCAAATTTACATAGATAAATTCACAAGAAGTCAGTATGGCTCTTTCCACATACATGTGTGTGTGTTCTCTGTAAAATTAAGTGAGGGAATCTAAGTTGGTTTGTGTTTTATCAGTTTCTACTGTATGTAAGAGCAGGTGTTTAGGACATAGTACAAAGATTCCCATGGACAGCCTAGGTGAGGTTTGGTAAGGTGATTCCCACCGTTTACTTGTTCAGAGGCAACAGTTGTGAAGAGAGGGGCCTGAAAAGCTCTGCTAGTGAAATGGCTTGAGGGTGATTCACCAGAACTTCTTTTTTTCTTTTTTTTTTTTTTCCTTCCACCCCCCACATCCCCCAAGTAGGATGTAATATAATAGGGTATTACACAATATGGAAGTTTGTTCAGTTAAAATGTGTCATTGGAACTTAAAGGAAGATGGAACAGATGAGGTTTTTTGAAATGATGCTTATACCAAAACTTTTCATTATCCAGATGTGAATAAAATACAACTTATACTCAGTCACTCTCATTAAGGAAGAAGGTTAAAATAATTCTTTAAAGGATGTCTGATTTGGCTAAATTAATTCAGAGCTGGGAAACACAACCACTGAACTCCTTTCTCTGCCAGGACTGATCTTACTGTTTTGTACTACTATGTTTTTATGAAACCATGTGGACTTGTATTTTCAAGTGTGTGTAGTTTGTCTACCTCACCAGTAAGACAAGACACACAGTGAACATACAGAAACAAGGAAAAGTGCATTTGATCATTATGTGCAGAAATAGCGTCCCTCAAACAAGCCACTTATGACAAATCAAGTTCAGAAAGTGTCCCGAGTAATTTCAAGTCATGATAGTAGTTGTGGAAAGGTTCTTTTCTGATACATTTTTAATAGCTACCAGTTTAGGCAATTGGTTTCCAATGGGAGATCTGGAATGGTGTTAAACTTCTTAAACAGTATATGTGGAGAGTTGGACATCTTCAGTTAAAACACTGGGTCAGCATGTGTTGTATAAACAATTGTACTGTTTTTTCTGGGACAGGATCATAGGCCTGCAGAACCATGTGGTCTGCAGGCCATTAGCAGTTTGAAGTCAGCCAGGGCAGCTGAGTTAAGTTGGCTACAGGTGTATCCCATCCCAGAAACCTCATGCTCAGTATGAAGGGGGAAGTTTGCTGAGGATGGGGGAGTCTATTGCTTGGGCTTCTTCTGATCCAGATCCTTGGGACTGCCTTTCCACGTGTTGTGACTACTGTGCTCTCACGGGGCTGAGTATAACTTTGTTTGCTTTATACTGGTATTTGGATTAGTTTGCCTGTTTCATCAAATCCATTTTCATTTCAATCAGTGAGTTTCCTTCCCCCCCCCCCCCTTATTCCCCTATGATTTGGGAATGCAATCCTATGCCCCTCTTTTCCACACACACACACACTCCCCACCCCCCCTTAGTTCACCACCATACCTCACTGGTTTGTACAGTTCTGTAGGATGTGAAATCAAGGTGAAATTTCTTTGTGATGGGAGTTTGCTATTTTTTGTTTATTTTTGGTTTTGGCTTCTAAATTATGGTGCTGAGTTAGTCTGTGGTATTTTCTAGCTCTTGATTTTAATTTTGTTGTAAACAGGGGAGCAACATCAAAGATTAATTGGGCCAAATGCACATTACTGTCCTTTCCCAGGGAAGTGTTCTGATTATTAAGTATAGGCCTGGTTCCTTCATTTCCTTCTTTGAATATTGCCTATTAATAATATTGAAATTATTTATTCAATATGAAATGGAATGTACATTTTAGGATGCAGACCTACATAGCTACCAAATGACAAAGTGGTTAGAGCTTTCTCCCTCTAGCCTATTGCTTCTTTAATTATTATTAAACATTATAATAGCTTTAATAAGAGGGTTAGAGAATAATTCTATCTTGGAGATGTCCATTGTTCAGCTTTTAGGATGACTTTCCAGACTGGGGGTCATCTTTATTTTGGTCTCCTCTAACAGAGGTTGATTGTGATTCTGCAATATCAGGTTGAAAATGTTCTTGCTTTTGTTCAGCTATGTCCTTCCTGAAAGGAAATCATGGGTGAAATATCTGTCAAATTGGGTTTCTTGAAAGCAAGGTGGGAAAATTAGGTCTGGCTGATGCCTAACAGAACAACAGATGAAAGGCAGATCAGATCTGGAAAGATGGAGGCACTTCTGGCTATATGTTAAAAAAAACCAAAAAACAAAAAAACCCCAAACCAAACTGTGTGTGCCTAAGAGTTTTAGTTGTAAAAAGCTAAGGCACAATTACAGTTAGGGGGTTTTATTTTTTTTTTCTTAAATTAAGCAATAGTCAAGTGGGAATTTTTAGGTGCAGAACTGTAGTCTGCTTTATTTGGTGTGCTTATTAATTTAAGCCTGAAGCTTTTCTTTTTTACTTTTTTTTCCCCATTCTGGCCATGTTGCACCCTGAAACAAAGGCTAATCGGTGACTATTTGAATGAACTAGCCTGAGTGATCACTTGATGAGATATCATGAACTTTCTGCTGGAAGAGAAAGTGGTTTATGCATCTTCTTGGGATGGTCCATCTGATCTGTCTGAGCATCTGACCTATTGAATAAAACTTTACCTTTTACCTGTATAAGGAGATGACACTGTATACTTGAACACCACTATATAAAAATGTAGAGTTATTGAAGATTGCTCATAGTATAGATGACACTTTTTAGACTTTTTTTGTGACTCCTTGCAGAGTTTTTGTGGAAATGACCTTGCTGATTCATGTCTTTCTCTTCAGACGTCACCAAGGAGACAAGAACCTCCCAATACATTAGACATACAAAATTTGCATGAAATTTGGATTTCGTGTGGGACATCTATTGCCCTAATAGTCACTGTGATTAAAAAAGTTAAGTCTGTCCAAATACAGGAAATATGGGAGTTATGAATTTGATTTGTCCCTAAATATCTTACCTTTGAAAGCAATAAATTAATGCCTTTTTTTTTTTTTTTGGATCCAGAAGACATGCTGTTTTATTAATTAGTGTACAAGGAATTGTTAGGTTAAATGATTATGTTCAATTAAGTTTAATGAATGCAATTAATATAGATTCTGGTTTTAGGTGGTTGAGTTAATAGTGCCATTAAATGCTTCTGTTATGGTACTATTTGTTGTATCAGGGAAACAAAGTTTAAAATTAAAGAGGAAAAGTACTTTTATTTCATTTCTCTCTCAGTGAGCAAAATAACTTCTCCCTGGTTGTAACATATGCAGAATTGTTTATATTTCTCTGGTAATTGCTAAAGCTTTCAAATATGCTATATTAAAATGTGTTCTAAAATTTTGCAATCTATCTTTGAAAATATTTCATTACAATGTGGCTGCAAAATGCTGTTCACAATAAAGGGAGTGTACTTGCATAAGAGTATGTAGGATTTATTTACTAAGCACCTCATGTTCTGTTACATAGGGCTAGAAAATGACTGATAACCCACAACAAATACTATTTGTAAGGGAAGTGGTTCCAAGTAAGGATTTCCTCTGGGTGTTTTGTGTCTCTTTGGTTTCTGCTGTTTTGTTGTGAGCAGGTGGTGGTGGAAAGATGTTTCTCATGGATTCACAGAGGGAGTTTTTATGCCTCAGAGTTTCTAAGCCACTAAATAAAGAAGAAACTTGTGATGAACCAGCTTTGGAAGCTGCTTCATTTCTTTAGTCATATTTAAATGAGACAAAATTAAATTTTGAAGTGTAACCAATTGTCGACATTATTTCTTCAGGGTTTCTTTACTTTGTACACAATGGAAAGTAGGAATTTCAGAGGCCATGTGTTCACTTCCCTTGGATATGAGTCATGGTCTTAAGGGTCAGAAGACTACATTAATCCAACAGCAGAGAAGACTCTTTGCAGGTCAGTCTCTCCAGAAAACCCACTGACGGTAATCCTAGACTTGGCAGAACACATTGCCCCTTCCTATATTAAAAAGCAATATATTCCTGCTTTGAAAAAAATCTGATTAGCAAAAACTTGATTTAAAGAACATATAAATTTGAATCCAGATGTGACTGCATAGCCACGTAGAAATGGAATAAAGAAACATAGCCATTAGGTAGCATTTGTTTTCACATGGTGATTAGTGCTGTGAGTTATCTGTAGTTTCTTTGTGCTAATAAAATGCAGACCAAATGTGATTTGAACAATTTCTGTTTGACATTTTTAAGATAAATATTTCATGCTTTTCTTCTCTACAGCTAGTGATACTGCATCTCTCTGTTACATTAAAGCAAACTAGATACTTTAATTTTAAAGTTAAAATTGACCTGTTACCCACACTTATATATGAACTTCAGATTGAACAACATCTGTTCTAAATACACATCTTGTAAGGAAATACAGTTGCTTCTATAGTCACTTAGAAGTGACAACTGAGTGGAGGTTTTTTCCTCCTTCCTTTGTTGTGTAAGAATGAAATTTTACCCTCTGCTAGATGGATTTTCCCACAGTTGTTACCAACTTGCAAAATGTCTGTGTGTTGTTGCTGCAGCTGTGGGTGTCCTGTGGCTGGTTTACTTAGACCTCAGTGCAACCCGCTGGTTGAGTTTTTTGTGCGCATCTGAGAAAGCACAGAAGCGGTTGCACGTACTTGCTTTTTGCTTTTCCTACTAATGGAAAACTCTGATGCATGAACAATGAGTGTCTCCAAAAGTGGCCCTTCCTCAAGGGAGCTGTTGATAGAGAAGTTCTGTTTTTTTATGAATGATCTATACCATGAACTAATAATTTTATTTGTCAGAGGTCTTTTCATGGCAAAGCCCTAAAGCAACGATTTTACATTTTGCTGCTACATCTGTTCCCTTTACATCCTTTCTATCCCAACAGAGAAGATCATATTATGGGGTTTTTTTTCTCCTTACTGCTGAGAAACTCAAAACTATGTTAATGTTCTGACTTTGTGAGCTGAAAACAGTGGCCAAAAGACATGCAAATGAGAGAAAGAAAAGCTTTTCAGTATTGCACAAGCTCTACAAAATTATTCTGTTATAACTTGGGTAGTTGAACTGAAGGAAGGAAGCGGTGATTCAAGAGATAGAAGTGGCAGAGGCACGTTCTTGTAGATGCTGTTACTTCCATTCCTTTCCCACTCCAATCAGTAGGAATTTGTAGCAGAGGAATGGAGCTCAACTTTATGCTTCACATGTGGTGTTCCTAAGATGAAGTGATACTGAACAGTCTCATTTAATGGCATGTATTTCTCTGACACGTCCTAGATTTCATAAGCATTTGATTTATTGCCTACTTAGGTTTTGTTTGAAATGATAAGGCTGAAAATCATTATGCAATGTCAAATTCTGACGAGGTTGTGTCATTGTTTAAGGACACAATAAACCTGTAATTATTGCAAGGGGATTTTTGTTATTAGGAAGGGATGGTGAGAAACTATTAAATTCTTGTATGAAATTGAGACAGCAAGAAAAGACATTAGTATAAAACCTTTCCAGGCTGTTACGTTATGGGACTTTTTTTTCCCTTGAAAGATGTTTTGTAGGACATGCTTGTATCTTTCAGTTATATAAAACACTGGAATGTTAGAGTTCCAGTATTGACACTGAAATGCTCAATACCTGATGAACATAGCTGTGATTATATTAGAAACTTAAATTGGTAGTAATGATTGGGAGAATGAATGGATTTTTTTTTTTATGCTGTCATAAACAAGATGTAGATCAGTGTCTTTGATCTAATTTCTAAAAATTCCCTCCTCCAACTACATATGTGTATTATACTATTATTTTTTTTCAAACAAAGAAATCCTCTTTCTCCTGCGCATACATAATTTTTGAAAAGCAATGATGATGAACTCTTCAACTGTTCCTGCCTACAGTGCCAATCCTTTGAACTTCACAAATGGCATTTGCTCCTTTTTCTATGCAAAAGTGAAACTTAAAACACACCAGCTGCCTTGCAAGTTGTGATGCTGCATGGTTTTCTCACCAGTTTCATTCTGAGACATATCAGACTTTTAATAATTTTCTACTTTCATAAGCTATCATATTAACTTTGGAGTGGTGGTGCTTGGATCAACATGGAAATTAAATTAATGATGCAGAAACATGTCTGTGTAGCAGTAATATAAGAATCATAAACCCTGCCACTTCCTTGCTCTGGCTTCAACCTGAAAGCCTACTGACCAGCTGAAGGGATGTTTTTGAGTTACATGTCACAAAAGCCTACACTGCTGAGGAGATGTTACAAAATAAAGTAGAACAGGAAGGAAATCAGAAGTACTTCAGTGACCTGAGTGCATGACATGAAGGTGGTGAAAGTAATGTCTCAGGCCCCATTTAATGCATTTTACATTACTTTATTGAAGCTACCTGGTGCATCAGAAGGGGAGTCTTGTATTTTAAAGAACTTCCAGTTTGCCTTTGACACTGCTACAATAATTAAAAAAAAAAATCTTTGTCCCTATAATTGAATATGGTTTCTGCAGAACTTTATAAATTCTTCAGATGGAGCATCTGCCTAATGGGAATTAGAGGAGGTCTCCTAGTGTCCCTTTCAACAACAAAACAAGATTTGCTTAGTATGTTCAGATACTTGACATTCATTATCCATCTGAAAGATGATGGCACAAATCTCTATTGGTAGTCTATAGGCTGCAGCCAAACCTTTAAAAGGTCTCCTCTGTCAGCATGAAAGGTTAGTGTAGTGTTCTGCAGGCTTCTACATCTATCTTTTATGATGTCAACTGCCTCTGAACTGAGAAAAGATGAAAAAGAGGAAATTTCATTAGAGAAAGGGATGGGGTAAGATGGCTGGTGGAAGAAGGTTGGGAAAAGCTCCCATTTGTATGCAATGACACTTTGGTATCAAAGGGTCACTGCAACCTTTGAAAGGGGATTTTTAAGAGCTCAATGTACTTACAGTTCATAGACAAGAGACTTTTCATCAGTGATCTACTGTTCTCAAGCCAGTTTTCACGCAGACTTAGCAAAAGCAACTCCAGAAGCTAAGCTAATGCATCTACTTAATATACTTGTCTTAGGTCTTGACAATATTGGCTTTTTAGTTGCGATTCTGGGTCTGCTTCAGCAACAGGGCCAGCAGCTATTGGTTTCCTCTGTTGTCACCAGTAGATACCAGTGCAGTGATGTGGAATGACTACCAAATGCTTCAATGAGTGACATGGGCATCTACTTTGTTCTTCTCTAGGCAGCTGCCCAGAGGCCATTAATCCGTGACGGGAAAGAGGAGGACTTGGCAGTGATTTGACTTGTATGCTGACAGAAGGCATGTGAACAACTGTTTATTTCCAGAGTCTTCCAGGGTAACTCTGAACATATCCCTCCTTTCACGAAAATGTAGCTGTTTACAATCTTGAGTCTAGGGAGAGAGAGGAAGATACATATTGATGTTTCTAAGTGCCCTTCTTTACTGTCTTGCCCTCCTTATCAAAAGTAAGTGTAATTTAAAATTTAAATTATAACATTAGTGAAATCTTATTAAATTTAATTTGATTTAAATTAAAATAAAAATCACTGAAAAGCTAAATTTAAATATTTTAATATTTTAAAATTTAAATATTTTAATAATTTTAAATAGAAAAAATGCATAATAAAAGATTTAAACCACAGAAGTCCTCAGGGAGAAACACCATCATAACCCTCTTTTTGCTTCTCTTCTACCCCTCCTTTCCCAAAGGTATCGTGCACTCAAATTATTTAAGAACTCATGCACTTGAAAAAGTACTAGTCTTTTGTATTACAATAACTGAAAAAAAAAAAAAAAAAAAAGCAATTGCAAATGAAGAAACTGATACGTAAAGGTTCAATGAGTTCTTCAAAGAACAAGTGAAGCTGGTGTTAAGTCATTATATATAATTTCTTATATGCATGGAAGTGGGCGTATATCCATCACGTTCCCATTCCTAAATAAACTGATAGTTAGACATATTTAACATGAACAGCTGTAAGTGTAATATTTATATTTTAGATTGGTGGTTTTTTTGGTGAAAATCCTCACATTAGACTTCTACAAATGTAAGCACAAGATAATCCTTCTTCATCAGAATTAGTCATAATGATTGTGAAGAGATCTGGATTTTTATATTGCTCCTGCCCCTGTTATGAGTTTCTTATGGATAAGATGATAGTTTCAGTTTTCAAAGATGTCAGGCCAGCATTTATATACCAATGACTAACAGCAGTTGTTCTCTGCTAGCAATTATTTTTATCTTTTGCAGCATATAAAGGCTTTATTTGCCCTTAACTAATCTTGAGGTGATAACTTTTGTGTAAAGTTTTGAGTATTTTAAAGAAAAATCCTCTAACTGTCCATCAGAATGAAAAAAATGCTTTTTCAGCATTCTGAGTTGCATTTTGATTGCCAGTTACCTTATGATTGTGTTACTTTATTTATAATTAAAGTAGATTTAGGGTTCTGTCTTTCAAATCCTTCTCAAAAAAAAAAAAAAGTGTACCACTGTAAGGAGGGTCTGGCATGTTTTTAATGTAACTAAACCTATTATCCATTCTTCATGTGGCTTAGGATAGTGATTTGGACCTACTTTCACCACAGATATAACATGTTGTGCATAAAAGTTCCTATCTGTGATAGACTACTTTAGGACTTGTGAGCAGATAATTCATGCTAGGTTTTGATGATCTGAATGCTTACTTGTCTCAAATAAAATTACTTTTTAAGCAACATATAAGGAAATCATGGTGCCATTAGTTGAAACTTTAAAATGAGTTGTATTATTTAGTTAAAAAATACTCTTCTGTTTCAATATATTCTTCAAAGTCTTTCCTGTTTCATAAATGTTATGAATTTTACTCTAAAGCAACCCATTGCTGAAATATTTCTCAGAATAGAAAGAGCAAGATTTGGGGAGTACAATACTTAAAACTTGTGATTCAGGAGGAACACGGTAACTTGAGTCAGGAGTCATTCAAAAGACATTGAAAATTCAAGAAGGGGTAAAAGTTAGATGTGTAAATGAGAGTATTATTCAATTCTGTAATATATCTAAAAAAAAAATTTCTGGTTTAAGGTGGCTCTTGTAGAATCCTAAACATAGTAAGGTTAAAACTTAAGACACAGGACTAACGTGTGTAGAAATTTTCTGCTGGCTCAAACTGAGTGGAGTCCAAAAATAGTGACAAGATTAGCCTATAAAGTTTATTCTCCATGTTTTCCCATTTAAAAACATCTATTTGGGGCAGAATGAGAACAAAGTATATGAAAAATATCGGACATATTTGGGATAACCTCATTATCATAGTAGTACATAAAAATGGTAATTTAGATGCTCATTGAAAAATAAGTTCTTCACGGGAATATGAAAGATCAACACTTGCTGCACCTCTTGATAACTCCTCCTAAAATATGAATCACTGATCCCTTGTTCCTTCCTTTTACTAAGGCAATAGAAAGGGGAAATTCTGTAGCATGTCATACAATGTTATTTACTCAACTGGGATGTGTGAGAAGGGCAGGGAACTGGATAAGAGGAGCTCACAACCAAGGGAATAACATTTGGTCTGTGCTTAATAGCATGTATGGCAACTAATCAGGATCCCTGGCTATGTCCAGGTATTAGAATTATAGTATCATTTAATGCTATGAACCACCATCAGTTGGATGCTGCCTCTTTCCTTCTAGTCTCCCTTTCCTTTAAACATACTTGAGTATTTAAATTTGCCACTGTCAGCCTCCTGTTCAATCATGTGGAGATAGCAGAAGGATAATTGTTACTTTCCTAGCACAGTATTTTTTCTGATTAGGGAAAGGGGAGTAAGAAAAAAAATTCACCCTGATCTGAGACCTGCAGCCAAACATTCCTGTGTAGGAAACAAATGTTTTCTTCCTTAGTCTTTAATTTTGAACATCTTAATATTAGCTAAGAAGTTTGTTCTTGTTTTAAATACAGGTTATTTTGAAAATGTTCAAATGTTCTTGTTAACTTTTAAGCTACACCAATAACAGCATTGAATTCAGTTTATTATTCTTTCATTCTAGGAGCTTTTTGATGAATAGATGTTTTCCTGAGGAAGAAGTCTAAGATTTACCAGCCAACTCCATTGTTGATCCCTCTGTATCTATTTCTTTCTTTAAATGAAGCAACTGGTAAGCTTTACATACCAAGAAGACAATTTTATCGTAAAAATGTACCATTTCTTCAAACATACTAGTTTTACTTGTTTACTCTTAAACATTTAATCATGTTGAAGATCTATTATTTATAATTGTGTCAAGCTTCATCTATCTTCTATAACAGAAAAAAAGTCTAAAACTAGAATAGGATCATTTATTTTAAGACACATTACTGTGGTAACTACTCCACAAGTGGTCTTGGATATCAATTTTGTCCTCAGCATCCTTAATTATATGGCTGTCTAATTGCTTCTTATTATTTAAACATCATAACACAGATTATCATCAGTTACAGTCTCATTAATACCACCTGGTTTGATACAGCACTGTCAGTGCAGTCAAGTTTTCTGTCTACGTATGGGATACAAAGCTGTGTAATGGTCTTTGATGAACACTACAGAAAGAATAACACTTGGAGAAACTGTTTCTGGTTTGGTGGCCTGTATTTCAACAGCTCTTTGACATCCTTCTGTGAAGACTGGTGCATTGGGGAGGACAAAGTAGAGTTTCCATTAGACATTTTTGTTAGTGACTTTACAGTTTCTTTACAGCATTGGAGAATTGGTGGATACCAGATTATTGGCTCTCAAATTGAATACACAAATTGCAAGTCTGAGAAAATGAAGCTGGAGCTGAAAATGCATCCCTCCAGTCCTGTGACAGACAGAGGTCTGGCAAAGAAAGTAACCCACACAAGCCTATTCTGAATCTAATACTTGCTTTTACGGTGCTGGAAGCAATGCCGTTTGTTTTTACTTTTTGACCCTCTTAGCTATGTTTGCATTCTTTTACCTTTCTTTGTGAACTTAAACAAAAAGGTACTAATGTCCACTTATACCAGGTTATGATAAATCAGAACATATCTAATAATTAGTTAGGAGAAACGTGTCAGAGGCTTTTAATATTTTTTAATGGAACTATTTAATCTTGTTTCTGCTCTGCATCTGTCCTCTAAGAATGCTGAAAGAATTTTGAGCCCAGAACAGGGGGCTCTTTCCTTTCAACATATCAGCTGCAGTTTGAGGTATAAATGAACAAACTTCAGCCTTGACTACTGGCAACTTTTCCTGTAGGTAGAACTTCATGACTCTATATTTCTGAAATACAGGGACCAGAAACCATAATCTTAGATAATGGAAAATGTAATTTTTTTTTTTCCTAATTAAAACTGAAAGCATGTGCTTTCAGGTCTTGGAAAGCATTAAAATAGTGGAAGATACAATTACACATAGAGGTTTTTAGGGGACTTATGGAGAAAATTTCACGGCTCCATTGGAGACTTGAAGAATTGCCATCCTTTAACAGCAAAGACCCAATGTATGCTTAGAAAAAGACAAGTATTCCTTGTTAAACAGAGCAAGAGCAATGAAAGAGTGTGCTCTGATACCACTCAGTAAGTTGCCATTACATTATGCTTCAAAGAATGACAGCAGTTGAATAGGAGAAAATTGGGGGAGAAAGAGATGGCAGACCATAGGAATTGTGCATGAAGTGAAAATTGATTGATTGAGTTGGTTGAACAGGGAAATAATTTTTCCTCCTAACCTAATGCATAAAGGGAGAAAGAAAATCTGAACTGTGGCTGTGGGCCATGAGGCTTTGCAGGCAGCACAGCTACTATCACTTGCTTTATCCCATTCTCAATCTAGATTTTAAATACCTAGTTTAAAACAAAATATTTTAAAATGGTGTATTATATATCTTAGCACCAAAGTAAAAGTAGAAGATGGATCTTCTTGCTGTTATCTTGGCAGCTCTGGTTGTTACAGCTCTGACTGTTTTCATGTTAGATGTATATTTTGAGATTGCAAAGCAATGTGGAATGAAGAGATAGCTTCCCTTTCACAAAAATTCAAGCCAAGAACTTGAGACAGAATTATAAAACAGCATCTTGAAAATTGCAGGGCACTTCAAAATTGGAAGAATAAAGGGAAAATATCAGGGCATCTTTTATTTGTTTGTCAGAATGACAAATAACTGGTGGAGGTGTTGTTTGTTGTTTTTTTAAAGGAAATTAAGAAATACACTTGAAAGAGCAGTGTAAATTGTATCTTATTTACTTTTGCTCTTTCTACAGGTCAAAATTAAAATTACATTAAACAAGATATTTTGTCACGACCTAATGGCCTGGATCACCTTAATAAGAAGTGGTAGCAGTTCAATAATTTTTTTTTTTAATTTTTTTTTTTTAATTTTTTACAATCTGAATGATTGGAGGGAATAGAGCTTGTCATTTTGGT
>JANHGN010009742.1:52467-81273 GCA_024605025.1 Megaceryle maxima
ATAGAGCTTGTCATTTTGGTACAATTCCTACATAAACTAAAAGTGAAAAAAACCCCTCAAACCCATAATGGTAAAACTAAAGCAAAACTTGTAGTTCACCTTAGAGAAAATATTTGTCAAAGCAGTATCAAAGCCTGCAGTGTCACGAACTGACACAGAGAGATTCCTCCTGAGAGAGGTATTATATTTAAAATGTCTTTTCTCTTTCATGCCCTCTTTGAAATACTTTACTTTCATAAAAGCTATAGACTCATATTTCATTTCAGGGACACACATTGTAATGTCTATCAAAAGTTTCTGGTTTATAGATTAAAGGTAGAAGTTTTAGAACAGGACACCTGTTTATTTTTTTAGTATCTATAAGGTTTTAGTTTCCTATTAGTTCTTTGATCCTGTAGTTTGGTTACAGGCACTCTGGAGCAAGGACCCAGTTTTGTTTCTTGTTTGCAACCTATCTGGCTGGCAGCGTGCCGCAAGTAGTGTGGTCTTCACTGTGACTACATCCACTCCAGTGCATGAGTGTAGGATCAGTGTAATTCTAGAAAGCTCTGGAGCAATGCTAAGAATGGCTTTTGCATTTTTATGGCTTCCAAAGAGACATTGTGTGTATGTCTGTGTGTGTATTTTTATATATGTATGTGCATGCAGTGTGAAGATGACTAAAAATGTATTTGCATTTTTTGCAATACTTTTATATACTTGAGAAAAAGGGATATGAATAACTGAAAGTACCCAGGCTTTTGACAGCCTCTTCTTTGTTGGGCCCTGACCTGCAGAGGTGGACAGCAGTCAAGGCACTGTATATTGTGTTGTGACACCAGGTTAACCTTTGGTGCTCATAGAATCACAGAATGCTTTGGTTTGGAAGGGACCATTAAGTTCATCTAGGCTGACTCCCCTGCAGAGACCAGGGACAACTTGAACTAGATCAGGTTGCTCAGAGCCCTGTCCAACCTGACCTAGAATATTTCCAGGGATGGGGCTTCTACCACCTCTCTGGGCAACTTGGGCCAGTGTTTCCCCACCCTCACTGTAAAAACAAATAAATAAAATCTTCCTTATATCTAGTCTAAACCTCCCCTCTTTTATTTTAAAACCATTACCCCTTTTCCTGTCACAATGGGCCCTGCTAAAAAGACTGTCCTCATCTTTCTTATAGGCCCCCTGCAAATATTGAAAAGCTGCAAGAAGGTCTCCCCAGAGCCGCCTTTTCTCCAGGGTGAACAACCCCAACTCTCTGAGCCTTTCTCCATAGAAAGGCTCTTGCTGCCCCCACCTCTGGGGGAAGGATCCCCTGTAGCACTGTCCTGTCAGAGTTTGCCTGAGTATGGTTTTTCTCTCTCTGAGCCATCTCCCTGCCACATTTATCGTCTCTCCTGTCCTCCTAATGAACAAAATAATTTCCAATTAGAGTCTCTGACCCTGGTTACTTGATTTCCTCATCAGTTCATGTTTTGGGCAGTCTGGGAATACCTACACTCGCAGCAATCTTAATTAAAGGTGGAAGAATGAGGCTGAATTCAGCAGTTTCAGCGAGTTCCAGTTTCAAAATGAAACACTGAATTTTGGCTTCAGACAGAAGAATTGTTTTATTTTAATGGTCATTAAAGCCAGACTAAGACAGGTCTAGGTGTTGTGCTCAGAAGATACAGGCAATATTATAGAGAGAGGCAACAGGACAGTAGAGATTTTTAGATCTCCCCATAAAAATTACAGGTTCATAATAATGCCTTTGAAGTTTGCAAATGCCAGTTTCGAAGTTTTTGCACACATAAATTCTCTGAAACAAGTATCCTTTTTTTCAAATGCATTCTGCCTCATTAGTTCTCTTAATACTTAAGCTGTTTCTTTTGGGGAAACTCCTATCTGCATTTTTTTATTTATTTCAGTGAGCTAGCAGATAGTCAAAGGTTGCTAGAATTTCATGACCAGCTTTGAGTAGCATTTCGGCTTTTAACTGCCTCAACCAACCTCAAGGTGTCTGCCTCAACTCCATAACACTACTTTTTTTTTTTCTTTTTTTTTTTTTTTTTTTTTTTCTCTCTCAGAGTGGCCAAGTTCCGATTTTCATCCAGAAAGCTTCAGAGAACAGGTAAAACTTGTTCCTTAAAGTGACTAAACTTGCATGAGTTTGAAATAGTCATTTAAATTCTTGCCATTTAACCCAAATGCAGCTCTCAAAGTTAGCCCAACATAATTAGAATTTGCATGACAGGTGTGTTCCTGTCTTTAACATTTTTATTTATACATGAAACTCTCTTCCCCTTTGTCTTGTTTTAAATAAAATGTACTATTGAATAAAGCATTTTCACCCCATCCCAAGGCTGCATGTTGAAAAAAAGAATAAACTGAGACGCTGCTATTTCCACACAGTTATTTTAACTGAAGCATGTCTATGAACTTTAACTACTCAGTTAAAGAAAATGTGCTAAGTCTACAGCATTACTTTAACAAAGTGTAGTTCCTAGCTTTACATTTCCTTTCCTTCATTTAATGCAAGGAGTATCTTGTCTGACCTGTGTTAATGTCTCCCAGGAGGTCTGCAGCTGTGTGATTTACATGTGGACCTGTGTGGCTTTCTAACAGACACTGCCTGAAACACAAATAAATTCATAGCAGCCTGCAGTGACTTGTTGAGTGGTGCATTCAGCCATCTAAAGAAGAGGTGTTTATGCAAGCCAGTAATGTAGTGTGTTGCCAGCTCTGGTTTTAGTGAGATTATTGTTGCAGTTTGACACATCACTGTGCCTTGTTTTATTGTACTGTAATATTAGAGCCAAATTGAAAGATGTGAAGCATTTTAGTATGAATAAGTTTTGTGCCTGTAGTTGCTGTAGGTATCTACTTAGCCTTTAGCCAGCAAGCCTCTGTTAAAAAATTATATAGTGAGCACTGGCTCTACATTACAGAAGTTCATTCTTTTCATAAAAGTAGGATTTGCACCATCATGTCATTTTATGAAATACATTTGAGTACCCCAGGCTAATCAGCCTGATGGGTTGGCTACTACTGAAAGGCCAAATATCTTTGTATAGCCCCATACTGTGCAATATGTTGCTTGTGCAAGACTCCCCTCTCAGGAAGGAAGAAGGCAATTTTGTGGAGGACTGAACAGAGGTGACTATCTTGCTGCCAGTATCTCTAGATCACCTAGAGCAATGTGGAGAGTTTTGTGGCTGAAGCACTAGAGGTAGATTATCAACCCCTAAATTATATCTTTACTTCTGAGAGCCCTAGGTGCCTTTGGAGATTTTGTAATGTTATCTACCTCAAACTCCACTTACTGCCTTTAGGTTGGTCTTTCCTTTCCTATTCAAGGGTTTCATAAGATAAGAATTGAGATAGAGATAAGAAACAGGGAGATATAAGGGCTTTAATTGGTTGCTAGTTTCTAGTGTTCTGTATTTCCATGTGTATTTATAATGAAGTCTCTTCAGTCTCTTAGTACTTACCAAGGGGAATATTTACACTCCTCCTCCTTCTGTCTGCATAAAGGCAGGATATATTGACTCCATAATCTTGAAATATAATAATTTGATAAATTGGCTGTTTAGCCAATAATACTCTGCAGATGGTTCAAAGTATTTGTTGTATCACTACAGAATAAACAGGTGGCTGACTAGTGGTAAAGAGCTCAAGCTACAAAAGTTGCTGTCCCCTAACTCTTGGACACTGCAGTGTTTATTGGAATTTGGATACCTGAGTTGCTGAGTAATGTCATGCTATGCACTGGAAGGTGTGCAAGAGCGTGATACAGGGGCAATAGTGGTCTGGGTAGGAAAATGTCTGGAGCTAACCGTTAGGAAATGCTGGAGTGAGAAGTCAGGGTCTAACTTCTCAGCGCACTGTGTCCAGCTGTAGTGGGAGTACCTAACAGCAAGGTGCTCCTTGGACTTCATGACAAATTATCCCCATTTTCATTGTAAAAAAGAGTAAAAAGAGTACTCAGAATCCATGGTCTAATGTCCCACTGTAATTTATTAAACAAAAAAAAAAAGAAAAAATAATTATGAACTAGAACATTTTATAAATTCCAATTTTTATTTGGTGCAAAATTTTAAAGTTTTTTTGCTTTTACTAAGAATATCCCAACACCACCGTCTGTGATATTCTGGGAATGATCTGCCTTGATTACTTATTCTAAACCTATTTTTAATCTCTAATCAAAGACTAATTATGCCAAGCTTTGGGCTGTGAAGACTGTGGAGGAGAGAAAAGGAAGAGAAAATGCCTACAGCCCTTGCCAAAGATGGGGGGGGGGTGGGAATCAGGTACAAGTCAGTG
Source organism: Megaceryle maxima (assembly GCA_024605025.1). Classification (NCBI taxonomy): domain Eukaryota; kingdom Metazoa; phylum Chordata; class Aves; order Coraciiformes; family Cerylidae; genus Megaceryle; species Megaceryle maxima. The sequence goes on from JANHGN010009742.1 coordinate 56,752, forward strand.
CTGTGCTTTATAGTTGGGATTCAGCATCAGGGATGTGGAGATAAGCTCTGGAACACCACATGAAGGCTATGAACCTGTGGTGTGCTGTTGTCTCTTTGTAGAAGGAATTTACTTTGCCAAGGTATTGCTTACACCTCCCAGAGGGTGTCTTTCTACCTGTTCTGTCACCTACCCAATGCTATCTGTCAGTATTTAACTCAGTGTTGTTCTCTAACTCTTGTGTATCTGAGGCATAGATTGGTGTCCTGTATGTACCTCCATAGTCAAATTTTGTTCAGAATTGCTAGGAAGAGTGAGTGCTCTCTGTGGTTTTTCCTCTTTCAGATGGACACATATCTAAGATTAAAGTCCAGTCTGAGGCTGGACCTCTACTTTAAAATTTGGAACCAACAAGTTATGGGAAAATTAAATGTAAATTTAATTCTGATTGGAGCTGAACAGCCAGGTTCCTTGCTGGCTGCTTCCTTCATGTGGAGCTGGGGCTGAGCCTTCAGTGTCCATAACAACAACTTTCCCTGCAAATGGTGTCCTAATTCTGTCTAAAACTGTCCTGGGGGACTTTGACAGCTCCTCTGAGTTCTCTTTGCTGTTTCTCTTCATCTGTTTCCCTTTATCCAAAATTCTTTTCATGATGCCAGTCTGTTGCAAATACGGATTCGATGGGTTATTTGAATATTAGCTACCCTTTGAACAATTGCAGACCAGCACTTCATGGGTTACTCCTGAAGTTACTGAAGTACTTAAAAAAAATAATTCATGCTTTTATATACATATTCAGAGGACATGATTCTTTAGAATATTCTATATAGCGCTCTAACATTTCAGTGATATGAATAATAATAAAAAAAAATCTGATCATTGGGTTCTTTTTAGATGGATGGAGAATGTATTTCCATTAATTTTTCCTCCTTCCCTGTCCCCAAACGTTAAGAATTGGAGAAATCCAGTTTTGTCAAAGCATGCCCATGGCCTGAGGATTGGGCTGTTGTTTTGGGAGTTAGAAATCCCTGTCCCAGTGAGAGGTGTTTAAAATTTCAGCAAACTTTGAAAGCTGATTCTCCAGTATTCAAAAGGGTTCTTGAAGCATTGGTATTTTAGGACAGCTTTTTTCACCTCCACATTTCCTCACAGTTTGTGTGTTAAGAAATCCAGTGTGATAAGATATTTTGAGAACACCTATCAGATAGATCTGTACTAGGTGGAGACAAGGTGACAGATGAATCTGCCTCTACCCCTGGAGCTGTAAACATACTAGTCTTGAAAGCCAGTGTGTTTTTAGATGACGTGTGATGGAAATGGTGATAGCTAAGGGGGTTTAAGGCAGATGATGAAAACCAGCTGCTTTGATATTGTTGAATCTCAGCAATACACCTAAGGAGCTCTTTATTTGCCTGAAATTCTCCTGTGATCTATCTGAAAAATGATTGCTGGGGTTATGTGGGAAATGCTTTTGTTTGTTTGTTAATTATGTTCCTATCTGCAATTTAATGTTAGCATTCCTGTGACACACAGGGAACCTGCTCAGTGGATTTCTTTCAACTTGGCACTTAAATCTGATTTCACACATCAGATTATTTAATATGTTATAGTTACCTAAGAGAAACAATTAGACAATTTCATAACTTATTGGAGTAAATACAAGAACCATTTGCTGTCATTTGCTCCATTCTCTGAGAACTTGCACTTAGATGTAGAAATAAACATTATTTTCTTTTGTGTTTCTTTAATATTTCTAATATCTGAAGTATATATCATTACTACCTACATGTTTGGAACGCATAGCAAAATATAGTCCCTATTCACAAAGGCAAGTACAATAAGGAGACAGAAAAAATACTAGCTAGGAATGAAATGATTCTCACATTTGGTATAAGTGGCAGTTGCAGAATCTGCCTAACCATTGTCAATTTTTTGTAAACGTCGTGACAGAGATGGGTTTTAAGAGTAGTTTGAAGAGAAGGACAGCTGTTGCTTTGTGAATAATCGTTTTTTGTTGTTGTTGTAAATGCTACAAATGATAGCATTACTGAAAACAGAGATAGAATATATCACTTGGTTGATCATCAGTTTAGTAAGGCCCTTCTGTCAAGGCCCAAGTCCCCAAAGTATGCTTTTAGGAAACATATGTTGTCTGCCATAACTCATTTGAAATCTGAAAGCATAATAATATTTTCCTTAATTTTGTATTTTAAATGTAAAACATTTACATGTAGGGTGAAATACTCCTGTAACTACAGGATACTGTAGCTGTTTTAGAATTTGCCTATAAAAGTTATTTTAGAAGGCATATTTAAATATTTCAAGATGTGTTTTCTCAAATTTCTTGAAAACTAAGCTGACTACAATAGGGACTCCAGACCAAAAATTTTAAAAGTGCTTGTGCTTTACAATGAAAATAAGTGGTTTCCTTACCAGATAATTCCTGCAATTATCTCATTACATCAAAACCCACTCTCTCCTTTCTGGATGGAAATGAGGTAAAACTTCTAAATGGGCAAGCACTGTCTGCGAGAGCTGCTGTGAGAGCTATGGAAATTCACTCTCTGCCACCACCTTCCTGAAATGTTTGAGGCAATAGTTTGTTAATATTTCCATGTTTTGCAGGCTCAGAGTGGAGAGTCTTGGGGCAGCAGAGACCTGCAGCCTACCAGGAGTGCAGAGATGATGTGCTTGTGCCGGCTGCCGTACTCGCGAGAATGATGCAACACGGCTCTCAGATAATTGTATAATACAGAAAACCTTTAAAGATAACTTACCTAAACAGATAACTCAGTTGGAGCTCCATGGCTAGAGTATTCCAAATAAATGAGAAAGGATAACTGGATTTTTTTTTTTTCCTGTCTGCATGAAAAAGATGTGCAGTTTTTCTACAGGCCTGTCCTTGGAGTACCTGCTTTGCTCTGAGGGACAATGCAGAGGAAAAGGTAGCAGATTATATCTTTCCATTACCAACTACTGTTTTATTACCACTAGTTTCAGCAGAAATGTCACCCCAAAAAGCTCCTCAACTAGGTTTGATTGTGAAAAAAAAATCCAGAAATCTTTCTCATTATGTCCCAGTCTTGGCTTACTTTTGGGGTCATTTACTATTAACTTCAATAGGAGAAGGATTTCACTTGCTCAGATTTATCCTTTTCAGAAAATATGTTAAATTAAAACATATCTGTGTATGAATGTATGTGTAATATCTGTACATAAAGCCTTTTACATATGGTAATGTGTTTTATACTACTTGGAGTGAGAGCCTGCCTGGATGGATGAACCACTTGTGAATATGGGCATAAATTGCTCAGTTGATTATATAAACTGCTTCAGAAAAGGTGTCTGGGGCAAGTGAGAGCACTGAATACTCTCAGTAACTCACGGTTAGGCTGCTAGAAATGCAAATGGTGCAAATACACCCTAGCTGAGAACAGCTACTCTGATTTTTATTTTTTTAATCCTGTACTACGCTGTGCTGTGGGATGCTGGCATATTCATTGCCGTAGCAGAGCATCTGACTGCAGCACAGCACCGAAAGGCACAAACCCCTCACAGCTGTGGAATTAGAGGGAAGAAAAGGGAAATACTTTGCCGAGAGTGTCTGCAGGGAGTGAGGTGTCGTGCAGCAAGATCGACAGGTTTGCTTTCATGCTGAGGTTGAAGGTTTAGATAACTTCAGCTTTGCCTGAACCTGAGCTTCTCAGCTGAGCTGTAAGAGCAATCCAACATTTAAATCCCATGTTTTTGGTGCCTCCCCAATCTGATTATAGTAATTAATCTAAGTTCATGACATGTTCTGATGAGTATTTGCTAACAATGTACAATTTTAAAGTACTGGGTATCTTACTGTCTCTTTCGCCAGGTTGACACCTCATAGTTGTAAGCACTTCCAATCCAAACACCTGGTACAGTACAAAAATGCCTAATGCACAAGCTGATGTAGCCTAACTTCTGCAAGGCAACTTGAAGTGCCAACATACATGTTTATGAAACAAGTTACTGGTACAATAAATATAATTTTAATCACCTGTTAACTCTGGGGTGAAACTAAACTTCTAAGCTGCAATATAGGCATTATACACAGCTACCTCTCAAGTATTTAATTAAGTTTAAAACTTTTTTTTTTTTTAGTTTCCTTATGTTCAGAGAAGTCAGGTAATGGAATCAGGGAAACCTGAAATAGTAATCTGTTACTTTCTGAGAGCTCCTTTCTGTCCTCACAGATGAGATTTACAGTGCTGTAATGCTGCAATTTCATCATTATTTTGTAATCTTCTTAAATGAGTGTCTCATGTTAGTGCAGGCAATCACAATAACTGCTTGAATAGGATTTGCTGCTGAGCAAAGCTGCTTGTGTTGCAAAAGCAACTAGAGGAATGCACAGGCAAAAAAATTCATTGTGCAAAGGTGTTTACTTTCCCATCAGGTTTACTGTGAGTCCTGAGAAGGGAATTTAGTTATGATTTCACCCATGCTAGCAGGATGCCAGGAAATAATGCACTAATAGCAGCTTAAAGCAAGTTCAGAAACAAAGGAGATTTGTAACCACAACAGTTATTTAATGGGGAATACTGTCATGTAAAGAGTGTCGTAGAGTGAAGAAGAAACTTGCCTCCTTCAAGAATTCTCTTAGCTTTGCAATGCGGGCTGCTCCCATGGCCTCTTAGCCTAGGAGAGGAACTGCACTGGGTGAGGAAGGCTGTCTGTACAGCAGATGAGCCTTTCTGATCAACAGCTGTGTCCTGGGGAGGGGAGGTTCAGCATCTTCCCTTTCTCTTCTTCCCCTTCCCCCAGAGGTGGCAACTGAGGCAATGGAAGCAAAACAAAATTACCCCAGCAGATCATACCCATTCTCCTTTGAACATGCTTGTCTTACAAATGAACCAGTAACTCTTTTATTTTCAAATAAGGTTGCCTCAAACCCAACCTTTTATTAAGCATTATTTATTCATGTTATAGTGTACTTATTCCTTTCAGTTAAATTTTGGTTGTGCAGTTGGTGTATGTATTATCCTGTTGAAATCTGTAGTTACAGGGTCTGAAGATGATGCTAAATTACTAAGGTTTGCCATTAATAGGCATTAAACAGCAGAGCCCTTGCTTGATTTTTAAATGATTGTTTTTCCCAGAAGAATATAGCAATAGTATCAACATGTGACTGTTGTATCATAATTCTCAATTTATTTTCCTCTTCGAACTCAGGCTAGGAAAACATTGCAACTCATTACTACTTTGCCTGTATGCAGCCTGCTTAATTCTGCTTTTGTTCTTTTTATCAGAGATACTGAACTATGATCTGATGTCCCTTGACTGAGTCATGCTTCAGGCTGTTGGCCCTGGGCCTAATTGTACTTCTGGTTTCAGAATTCTTTGCAATATCTGCCTGGAGGCTTCTCCTATTTAAAAAACAAGATTGTAGCTCCTGTACAAGCTATAATGTGAATGACAGGGCGCTGGTTTCTCTCCTGTTGTATTTGAATTCACAGTTTCTAACAGCAAACATCCTCACTTTTATTTGCTGGTTTTTGAAGCGGTGTCAAGAATAACTGAGAATAGATGTAATCCTTAATACCTTCTTTAGAGCCTTATGTCTGTTCTGTAGTTAAAGTAGCATCCCCTTCCCTCCGAAGTCCTGCTCAAGTCATAATTCTGAATTTCTTCTTCTTCTTACAAGATTCTATTGCATGCTTGGTATTTTTAAGTCAGTGTTTCTCGAGACTTCATTTTAAATTTAAAAAAAATTTAAAGTTAGTGATTTTTTTAAAATGAAATTTAAAATTATCTCTCAAGTCTTCATGTGTGAAATGAGATGCAAAATAAGTAAAATGGTAAAGAAAAATAACACATTTTTCTCCAAAACACCATTAGAAATATTATTAAATATTTTATCTTGCGCTTTACAAATATGATAATATGTACTGATTTCAGATAAAAGTTAACATGTGCTAATAGCTATTGCATTCAAATATTTTTCTCCTAATATAGTTATCATCTGTAATTAATGTTGCAAAATTAACATTGCATTGGAGTTCTAGGGGTTGGAGGATGTTTATGTACCAACAACTGATGACAGAATTGAAAATGCAGTTGATCTCCCCCTGTACCTGCATAGGCAGGGTGCTCTGATGTAATAAGGCAAGACAAAGTTAGAAAGATTACATCATCGGACTATACTGTCACTTTTTGATAATGTCAGGGCTGAAACATGATGCTTCTAGCACCACTGAAAGCTGATAAACTCCTTTTTGGATATCATAGGACCCACAGTGGTGACTCAGCCAGAAGTTGCATCCTAGCAGAGTAAAAAAATCATTTGTTTGAAAGAAACAGGTTTTATTCTCATTTGCAACCCCTGGAAGTAAAATTGAAGTTTATTAATACAATCTACTGGTTTCTCTCACTGATAGCAGTTTCTGTTAATTCTTCAAAGACACTTTTAGCAACAGCTGAAATGAGGGATGATGAAAATTTACGGGGAGCTTGCTTACCTTGTAGGTAGCTTTACTTGCTGAGAAATGTAGCTAAAATGCAGTGAAAACATAATATGTGGGCATTTTTCTTTGATATATGCAGGGACCAGATGAGGTCCTTGGCTAAGTATTTTAATTTTTTGAGGATCACCTCATGAAAGCACTTTCCTCAATCCAGTAGTCAGTTTGCTTGTTACCTATTGTACACTTAGGAAATATGGCAAAAAAAATCATTGGGCACTTTTAAAGCTAATGTCTCACAAATCTTGTTACAGTTCTAAGCTGGATACTAGAAGACTTCTTTTTATAAAGATAGGTACAGGTACATCATTGTCTGGCTTTGATCAAGTATCTCCCTCTGATTTTCACATGGTAAAATGAAGTGGTTTTCACAGGTAAATACTCTTTTTGCATGGACCTTTTTTTAAAAAAAATATATTTAGAAGTTCCAGTCTTAGAGGGGATGAAAAGCATTTTTATACTTGAATGATACATATTTCAGTTCTGCAGAGAGCTCTGTATGGGTAGATAGGACATACACAACTTCAACTTAGCCGAGTTCTACTTATGCAGGACATAGAGAAAAAGCAGTTGATTTTTCCACTCACAGATGTAAGAGGACCTGTGTTTGTTGGGAGAGATGGGTGTGAGGACAGCCCATGGGAGAATGTGGAGTAACTGGAGTCCTTACAGGTGATGCAGTGAAATTCCTCCAGTAATCACAGCAGACATCTTGGATCACCAACTCTGAACCAATAGGAGAAACAGGGTAAGGTTGTGAAAAAAATAAGATCAATATATTTTGCAAGCTAGGCAGAGGTGTTTTGTGTTAATGTAGGTATTGAAGATATGAATCTTACCTGCAAAGGTAGAAGATTATTATCACAGTCCTTCTCAGCTGTCCTCTTTCCACACTTTATCTACTCCCTTCCTCTCTGCTCCATACTTACTTTTGACATTGCAGCTCTCCACAATTATTTACAAAAAAGATAAGAAATCTTAGTAAGATGGGAGCCTGAAGACACACTTAATATATTTAATTTTCACAGCTGAAAGTTTTGGGAAATTCAGGAGGCTGAGAAGGGGTGAACATTGGTTATTTGGGTTTTTTTACAGCTGGAATTACAGGTTTTCAGAAAGACAGCAAGCATTGGCAAGAAACAAACTCCAGTCCTCTTTGTCTGTGAGAAGGCAATAGGTAATCATTGCTAAATCTAAACAATACAATTATCGGTGCATTTAAGCAATAATGTCTCTGTTAATTTTCAGTTTTTGAGATAGAATGGGTAGCAGATTTAAGGAAAGAAGAGGGCACAGAGAAAGAATATAAGGGCAGTCTGAAGTTAGCAGATGAAATTATATTTAAAAATTACCTTTAAGAAAACAGGTTATTGATAGAACACTGATTTTTAGCTCAGAGTAGTAATTTCAAACAGCTGGGAAAAGATCTCTTGAGTACATCTTCAGTGCTTGGTTTGATTTAGAACATGCAAATAGATGTGAAAAAAGTGGCAGCCATTAAAAAAGGCAGAAAGCTTTGTAAAAATGCCAGCCTCAGTTAAGTGATTTCATACAGGTTTCATAAAAACATGACTTGGAAGGTGGCTGTTGCAGGTTATTTAGCAGTTGCCAGTTATTGCTGGTTATTTAGCATCTGGTAAATACAGTGGGCTTGCTTTGTTATACCAAATTTACTTGATTTTGTTACAAATATTATTGTAGGTGTTTTTTTTGTTTTTGTTTTTTTTCCCCCCAGTTTTTTTCCTTGTATTGGTGTATTTGCCTAACTTTTCATATTTGGAGATGTGAGGAAAAAAGATTCTGATGGAAGGGGGAATCTCAGACTTGCTGAGGTGAAGAGCCAAATTGTTTTTCATTGAGAGGAGGATATGGGGAACAGGATGCAAAACTCAAACTCCCCTAGAAGGACTTTAATAGTCCTATGTGGTTAACTTCTCTAGCAAAAAAAAAAAAAAAAAAAGCATTAATTGCACAATTTTATTCTGACTCCTATCAGGACATGGAGAGCTAATGATCTCTTTTTCAAGCAAAAGGAACTCTCCTTCATTTTAGTTACCTATAAGCCCGTCGGGGAAAAAACTCTCCATGCCTCCCAGGAAGCGAAATCGGCTTTGAAGTGACGACAATCACAACTGAAAATAATGTAACTAAAAGTAAGAGGCTTTAGTTAAAGTTTAGTGTCCTCATAACCAGGATCAGGTACTTCAGTCCCTTATGCTTCAGTTTCATTAAATTTTAACAGAAACCAACTTTGTATAAGTTTTCCTCAGGACTCTGATGATGCTTGTGATTCATACAAGATGCATTTTCTAGCCCTTTTTGAGAAGCGTGAGTGAGCTGTTACCAAGGAGCAGAGCCTGACAGAAGCCCTTCATTAAGGAAGGATTAATAACTTTCAGTAGACTAATATAATGAAGCTAAGTAGACCATCTTCTTTGTCTATCTTCCTATATGTTTAGGACAACTGCTGACAGCTGGATAAATTAATATCCTTCTAAAAACCAGTATGTTCTTCTTCAGTGTTTGGAAATCAATATTACAGTCTTCATGGTACATTACTTATTTCAGACTACAATGCTCAGCTTAAGCATGGAGAAGGTTAGCTTTCCTACAGTATGGGGCAGGTATTGCAATAGGTAAGACAGTACTTTCTTGGAAGAAACTAAACAGAGCTTGTGTGCTAAAAGTAGGTTCAACAAAGAAGCACCCAGAAAGGAAATCTGGGAAAGAAAAAGGAATTTTTCAGACAGGAAGGCTTTCAGAAGACCTGTTGAAGAAGATGCCATAAAGACTTTATGAAGAAAGCATCAGAAACCAAAGTAAAGATGACAGAAGGTGTAATGAAGTGTCATAAAGAAGCAAGAGGGAAGGTAAAAGCTGAGTGGGAAGGAAACTCTTAAAAATTAAACTCAGCTCTATGGCAATCGATTTAATGCAGTCTTACCCTTGTTCTAAAGTATGCAGAGATATTTTGTTTGGCTTCTATCCTAAGTAAAGGCAGAAGAAATACTGCTTGAAGAATCTCAACTGTTCCCTGAGAGCAAAACTGAGGAAGGACTGAACATAGCAGCAAATGTGTTATGGTTTCCTCTCGCTCAACTCCAAGAAGTCATGGAAGACATCCAGAATCAGTTAGTGACTTAGGTGAGAAAAGAAGCTGCATAAGGCATCTCTGCCCCACCTTCTGCAAAAGTCATAATGATCAGAAAGTTGTGAAAAGTACATCACCCCACCACAACTGCCAGCAGAAATTAAAAATAAATAAATCAAGAAAAAAATCTCCAGTCAGTAACAACTGCAATCACACCACTGAATAATCAGAGACCCATGTCTACCATCAGGTGAACTGTGGAGGTTTCTCCACTATGCCAAGTCATTAGGAGACTGTTTTAACTTGGATTTCTTGTCCTGAAATAAATTATACATCCTATATCCAAACAATGATTCCTGCTAGGATAGAGAGACTGATGAAAAACTTAATCAAAGGTCAGTCATGTAGAGTGGTATCTTATACAGAATGCAATATAATTTCTGCTTTTTCTTAGCAATATTTTAAAGCTCTATTTCAGAAATGCAGAATTTGTATGAATTTATCCAGAAGCTTTCATAATGAACAAACAGAACAGAAGTCTGAGGCAAAATAAATAACTGCCTTAACAGCTGTAGAGTTGCACAAAAGAGCTTTTGAGGGAGTCCACTATATTATATATCACTGCACTATTTTACATATTTTCTACAAGTGTTCAATGTTACCTAGTGACTCAGTTCAATCTCCAGGTCAAGCCAATGCTAAATCTATTCTGATTCAATGCAAAGGAAGACAAAGCAAAAAATTCCCTGCTCTTTCAGCTCCTCTAGAGCTGAAAAAGTTCTGAAGTTCAAAAGTCACTGTGTTCCTTGTGATAGGATAATGTAACTGAGAGAGATAAAGTAATGAGCTCATACATGCCTTTATGAGAGGTAATGTTTTTCAAAAATCATCAGGTTTGGACTATTACTTGTAAAGGAAGAGTATAAAAAGCAATTTTGGTGACAAAATGATTGACACAGGGAAAAGAATGATGAGGCTTAAGGATATGTAATGAGTGATAAATAGTTGCTTGCCCCCTTTTTTTTTTAAGAAGGGAAAAATCCTTTTTTTCAGTGAAATTAAGCAGCTAGTAGGAAGAAATGAAACAAAACAGGTGCTAAAGAGTAAATGAAACTGCACATTGAGAATATGTAGAAAAGCAGAAACACTGATTTCTTGATTACAAAATGACATTTAATTTATTTTTAATTTCCTCCTTTTTTAAAGTTTTTGATAGGTATCATGAATATGTGGCTGAATATGTTATATAGCAACTCTTTCACTTCATAACAGAGAAACATAAGAATGATTAAGTAGCTTTGGTTCCTGGTGTTATCAGTATACAATTTAGAGAATATTTTTTTGACTTAGAGTCCTGTATGGGTGGGAAGGAGCACTAGTTTCACAAAGTTGAAGTCATAATGTTTCAAATCAGTGCTGTACTTTTCGCTATCAGCTGTATTCATTCAGAAATAAATGTTGGGTTTTCACTTTTAATGCTAATATGTAAAAAAACTGCTGCTGCTTGGAGATTTTTTTGGTCTCTGCATTTTGGAAGCATTTGACAATCTCTTCTTTGCTCCGTTTGCCGTGTAATTTTAGAGTATCTCTTTACAAATTAGTGTTCTGAAACCGTGAGTTTTCTTTGGGGTTCTCGGAAACCGTGTTACCCCATGAACAGGATGTTGTTGCTGAGATAGCCCCTGCTATGAATTTGGACTTCTGGGATAATTATTCACTAAGCACTTGTATATGTTGGGATATCCACCTGCAAGTGAAAATCCGGAGATTTACACCTTTTGCAGGCAGGAAATTCAGTCCTATGTCATCTCCCGTGCTTGTATCCTGCTTCTGTCCTCTAGTGAGGCTATTTGGATGACAATCCTTGTCTTTTCAAGCTGATGTGCCATATGGCAGCTGGGGATGTGACAAAGATGATTTCCCACTTGCTCCTGCAGAAGTTTTCTAACCAACATTCTGTAAGGGTACTAGCTGGGGGAGCTGCACACCTAGGGAGCACCACCACTATTTGCCTCCCACTCCAGCTGACTTTAGATTTGTTTACCCTTTTCCACAAAGGAGGATGTCAAAAGAATCATCCTCACAAGGCCAAAAAAGCTATTTTAGCTTATTGTCAGACACTAAAATGGAAATGGAGTGATACACAGTGTAATTAGTCACCTGTAGTGTGACTTTGTTACCTAAGTCTGAGATTTTAAGATAGAATAGAATTTCAGTTGGAGGGGACCCACAGTGATCATCTGTTCCAACTGCCTGACCACTTCAGGGCTGACCAAAAGTTAAAGCATGGTATTAAGGGCATCATCCCAATGCCTCTTAAACACTGACAGGTAACTTACCAAATAAGCAAGCTAGTAAATAAAAGATAATTAAGCAAGATTGACTAAATTTTATGTGTTTCTGTTTATGTGTTTTCTCTTGATGTTCTTTGGCCAGGACTTCCTCTCTGTTTTCTTCTGTGCTATACCACTGCTATCATTCAGTTGTTTGAGGTTTTTTTAGGCTTCTAACTTCTGTGGAGCTTCCTCTGTCCACTTGCAAGCTCTGTCATATCCTTGAGACCTGCACCTAGACGTTGTTAAGTGTTAATAAAGGTATGAAATGTCCTCAAATTATGGTGGTATTTATAAATGCTTTTTGCTTGATTTAATTTTTTTTAGTATTTTAATTGAAGTGTCTGTGCCTATTTGCTCTTACTCACTAAAGATTCCTGGAGATTTTAACAGAATAAAGTTTTTAGTTTCAGTCATCACACAAATCAGAAGTTTGTTAACTACTAAAGGAAACTACATACAGTCTGAACTGATACAAAAGGTAGTTTTCAGGATATCCATATTCTGACTCTTCTAGTTTCTTGTTGCTGTTCTCCAAATCCAGATGAAGTTTCTCAATAGAATAAATGGAGGAGGAAATAAAAGTAAACTGGGCTTTTCCACTCCTTTCAGTCTGTCGATAGAAAAGGATGATACACAGCAAGTGGGCCTGAAGATCAATGTGAATAAAAATTGTACATGATTAGCATCAGCCGTTGTAATAGCAGTTTGGATGGGATATGAAACCTCATAGCTCAGAACCAAAGACAAGCTGAGCAATAGGAATAAAGCTGAAATGCCACTAGGGAAATTGTTTAGACCAGCCAGTACTGGGCCTCACACCTTCATCTTGCACAGGGGTACAAACCTCAATGGATCTTAGTGTCTTTTGATAACAATGCTTCCATAGGAAAACTGAATGATACCTTTTGGTCTCTGCAGCTTGTTAGGCAAGAGCATCACAGCTGGAAAGCTGCTGCTTGTAGTAAGTGTTTGCATCCAGCCCACTTGCTCCAGGTGCCTGAAGCCTGTGCCAATATCATGTTGAAAGGCACTGAACTATATGTCCTATACTTATATCCTGGTGAAGATATTAAAATTTCTCAAACCACCAAATACCTGCTGGTTATGAGCACAGAGGGAGAGGCTGAACTGGCCATGGAGAAGCTGTGCAACCTTTTAATGTGGTAGTTTCGTACTGAATGATGTCGCTTTGGTTTCCATGAAGCCTCAATGAGAGAAAGAGCATGTGGGAGTGCCATTAGTCAATGTCAAGATTCTAATACATGGTGGATTGAGTGGTAGTGGTTTTAAATGTAAAATCATAGCTCGTTTTCAAGACACCACTAATTGTAAATCAAATTCCGGGGTGTTCTGTTGGAACTGTAACTGTGGATGAGTATCATTATTGTTTTCAATTTGCCACTTTCATTTTGATAGAAAAATATATCATAAAGCTTTGATTTTTAATTTATTTTTATTACCCAATGTTTATTATCATGTTCCTCATTTTGACTTGAGCATCCTATGAGAGAATTCTCATTTTAATGGTTATTTGGTAAAAGAGATTAAATCAACCTTAAGAGTGTATTTTACTTAATTTAAATCATAGTTTATTGCTCAGGATATATTTATAAAGATATGCATGGATATATTTATTCATGGATATGAAAGGATTCATTAGGAATTATGTTACCAGGGAAATGACTTAGTGAACCTTTTCTTCAATATGTATTTGCATTAAAATATTACCAAATGGGGACTGGAGATCCCAAATATGAGACGACTCAAGTAGGAATTCTTCTGAAGTATAATGCAAATATTGTGAGCACTATTTTAAAAAATACCTAAAAACTAAGACCACCCTTGAATGAGATGTAGACTTCACAAGAAGCTGTGAATTATCTGAAGAAACAAGCATTGCACTTTTCAGGTGAGGCTTTGGTGACTAATGCTCTGATGATGATCACCATTTTTAACCATCCAAAAAGTCCACTTTTCACTTAAATAGGCTGAACCATTTTTATACTGAAAGATATCTGAACCACAACTTGTTGACTTTTTAAGCAACCTTCTATTTACCTTGAAGAGTTCTATGTATGTAAGGTGATATTTAGCATCGAATTGAAAACTCATGTGGCTCATGGACAAATTGGAATACCAAAAGTAAAAAATGTTGCAGTCAAGAACCTAGGTTTTCCTTTTTTTTTTATTTTCTTGGAGACTGAGAAGCAGAATGAAATAAAAATATTTAATAGAGATTATTTAGGGGCCGATGAAAGGGAACATGACCACTTTAAGGTATTTTATTACTTCCTCAGGTTCTGCTGACAAAAACATGATTATGATCCCAGTTAACTGTTGTCATAAACTTTGGGCTAGAAATGTGTTAAAGATTAGTCAGCACTTGATATATACATACAGATACTTATATTTTTAAGCATCACACCCTCTACAACACCCATGAGTAATGTACTGTGAAAAGACCCAACTAAATAAGCTCAGCTAGTTTCCAAGGGACCTGCTGCTTGCAACTATTCCATAGAACACTGAAATAATTTAATCAGTATAAAGAGAGGTATTAGTATGGCAGCCACATTACTCAACCTTACTGGATATCAGATGTATGAATTTGGTGTTTCCTAGCAGATGAAGATACTTCTTCATCAATGACATAACCTGTGACAAAATTTTATCTGAAGGACAGTTACTTGATGATGTGAACATAAACCAAACTGTGGAACATAAGGTACCTGCATATCCGGAAAAGAGGGATGGCCAATGTTTCAAGCAGTGGGAAAGAGTTTTGCATTTCTGACAGAAAATGTGCTGAGGGTTTTCATTCTAAATCTGAGTGCAGAGATTTCATAATGAAAGCACCAGCTCATCCTGAATTATACAGTACTTAAGCTACATCTCTGAACAATATTTTATTGTGTAAATTTGTTAGTAATTTGATTTATGTGATATTTTGCTTGTGGTACTTTTAAAAGAGTAAGCTGTGTGATGCTTTTTATGTTGATTTATTTTAACACCAGCTGCATGGAACAGCAAGGGGTCATCAAGCTCTCTATTCTGTTATCTCAGACAGCAATATCCTTTTCATGAACAGATCAAAGATCCTCTGAATAATTTTCAGTCCTCTCTAGGTACTTCACTGATGCAGAAGTTAGAGACATTCCTCTTACGGTCAGTTGTCCCCATCTTCCCCACCCCCCCAAGGTGATTTTTCTGGTTTCAGAAGGATTTCTTCCTTTTGTTGCTTCAATCTCCTAAATTATTTATAAAGAACAAACACATGCCTTCACAGACTTTGTTTGGAAAGGTAAATATGATTAAAAAAGACATATATATTTTTTTAAAGGCTTATCAGCATTGCTATTTTAGGCCTAAGTTTTATGAACCTCTATTGATACACCTATGCTGAATATTTAAAGGTGGGTTGCAGATCCATGCAACTTAAGGAATATACTGAAACCAGTAATTTCTTGTACAGGTACATAATGAAAACTGTTGGAGCATTCTCAGGGTTGTGCTTGTTATTTTAATTAGTTACTATAATTTTTCACACTTCTAACAAATCGCTCAAAATTGCTGAACTTCTGTAAGCACTGCTGCTCCAGGACAGTTAGTTAAACATTAGATGGAGGTAAGGTCATTTTCACCAATTTTTAGTCTTCTGGTGTGTGCTTCTCCACGTAGGAGGGTTTCTTAAAACTTGTATACTTGGTAAACATTCTGCTCTACTACAGTCTGTTCTTGAGAAAACTCAGCCTAATAACTATGCAAGGAAATAGATGTCAATAAGGAGAACTGATAGGAGAGTAGGAGCAGATGAAATACAGTCTGCTGGTGCTTGGAGTGTGGTCAAAATGCTAGATGAGCCAGAGCCATGTATCCAGTGGAACAACCTGCAGCTCATCTATTTTTCTTATTTTATTAGAAACATTATCACAACGTGACCCCCAAACAATGAGAACATTATTGATCTTTTAGTAATAGGCTAGGTTTGCTGAGGTTCATATATCAAAATGTATATAGTCTGCCAGTTGTTCTATACAGACATTACATAGAAGAAGTAACAGACAATATTTTTTGTGGTTGGTTTGATGGGATGTCAGACAGCAGTGTGGTTTTGAAAATACTTAACATGTTAAAGTGTCATTGATCTAGGAGTGAAAATGAACTCTCTGAACTGGTGTCTTGTCTACTCTGAAATCAGACCTTAAAAGTTGAACAGAATAAAGAGATTGATGGCTGTTGACTCACTGGTGTCTCCTAATATGTGCAATTAGGGAGGTCACAATAAGGGAGAACTGCAAGAGATCATAGCCTTTCCTGAGTTCACATATGGCTGTGACCAGGTCACTGTGCAAGGGCACTTTAAAGAGGAATTCTGTCACAAAAATGAGATGTACTTCAAAATTATTAATTGATGCTATTAACTTGAAAATAAAGATTATATCTGACTGCAGAGAAGAGAGGAGAGTGAGCACAGTGCAAACAGAGCCAAGGAAAAAATCTCAGGCTGCAAGATGTTTTTTGAAAGGCTTCATAGCCTGGAATAAATATATATTTTCAGATGAATAAAGATGAGTTTCTGTTCAGAAACGCTTGTACATGGAAAGTATTCTAGCTATGTGAAGACATTTTGTAGATTTGGGAACAAAAGAAAATAAAAATTAGACCCTTCAAGAGAATCTTGCCTTTTAGGAAGGGCAGATTTTATGAGATCAGGAGTTATTTGTGGGCTTGTGTAACTAAAATTTCACCTACGGATCTTGCAGGTGGTAGGACTGTACAAATCCATCCTAACAACTTTCTGCTCCAGAAATTATTTGAACCATGAATTCTGTGAAAAGGATCTGCTTATACCAAGATATGAGCAAGTGTTTATCTACTCCTACATTAGAGTGTCATTAAAAATATGTTGTGGATTCAGTGTATGTGGCCCTCAGCTTCTAAACTAAGTAAATCTTCAAAAATTTAGCCTGTGAGAGGGAAAGAAAATAAAGATTCACTTACTGCCACAAAAGACCCTTCTTCTGGTTATCTCTTTATTCAAACATGAAAATGTTGCAACGACACAGATGCTTGTTAGAACTTGGAAATATCAAACACTTGTTTTTTTAAGCTGATTAAGTCTGATATCTTATGGGAGCAATGTAACAATTTAGCCTTTAAGACAACATGTGCTTCCAAAAATAGTCCTGATATGCTTATCCCTTTTTCTTGCAATGCTTTCTCTTGAAATAAAAATCTTCCTGGATATGGATAGTAAATGTGCAATCAGTGAATCGCATTGGTCAAAGTGCCTTTCTGGTTTGGCAGCAGGCTTTCAGAGCTATGCCAGTAGAAATTATTTGATCTGCTGATCCTTGTCAGCAGTGTATTGATATGATATTGTGGGTATTTTTGATACAACCAGTCTCTATTTAAAGATTCTTAGAATATATTTTTCGTAAGAAGTTGTTCATGAAATCTCTGTATTTATATATAACATACAGAATTTGTTGGCTGAGGAACACATTAAGGGACATCAAAAAATACCACGAAATCACTTGCTGTTTCTTAGTAATGTGTGTTGTAGCTGTGCTTCTGTCATGATCACCCAGTAATTCTTTACTGATGGTGCTGTGCCACAGTTCCTGCGTAGTGGATGTAGGGAAGGGAGGGGATGTAGTTTTTCTTGATTTAGGAAGGCTTTTGATTCTGCATCTCACAGCATCCTTCTGGACAAGTTGTCCAGCTGTGGGAGGAGGAAGTTCATGGTGTGCTGAATGAAGAGCTGGCTGAAGAGCAGAGCTCAATGGGTCACAGTGAATGGGGCCACATTTGGCTGGTGACTGGTCACTAGTGATGTTCCATAGGATTTAGTTCTAGGGCCAGCTCTGTTCAATATATTTATCAACGATCTGGATGCAGGAGTTGAATGCACCATTAGCAAGTTTGATGATGATACTAAGCTGGGTGGTGCTGTTGACTCTCTTAAGCAGTTGGACTAGATGATTTTTGTAGGTCCCTTCCAACTGAAATAATTCTATTCTATTTGTGTAGATGCTGCCTCAATTCTAGTAACTTCACAGGGAAGTTAGGTAGATTTACGTATTTTAGGTCTTCTAAGAAAGATTTCTAGGTTTTGGTTCTTGGCTTCTGAGGCTTCTGAAATACCTTGAGACTTTCACTGAATGCATGCCTGTCTCTTTGAAATCACCTTCATCTTAAGACACAGCTGGGAAAGGCTTAACGAACCACAGAATTTGGGTATTTGAGAAGCACTAGAATGGATGATTTTCAGGTATCTAGTCTCCAGAGAGGAATCCAAACCATAGAGTGTCTATATTTCCTATGTAGGTAATCAGACTGGCAGTCCAAATCCCAGAAGGGACCTGACTGAGTTAATTGGAGATGCTGCCTTGTCTGGATTCCTTCCATCTCCAGGTCAAGGAAAAGCTAAAGATTCCCTTGGCTCAGGGCTTTTGTTCTTGCTTTTGGTTTTTAATCATTACATGGGATCTTTGAAAAGCTGTCTTTTAAGGCAGTTTTATCTTCTACAGATTAACAGTCATTATTAAATTAGCCAGAAACAGTGTTTCACCTGTGTCACAGAGAGGAAACTCCCACAGAAGAAATTGATTTAGGATTCCCATTGGCTCTATGATAAGCTTTACCCCTCTGTCATGGACGATGGCCACAAGCTGCTTCTTCAGTAAACATGAGGTAAGAGTGATACAGGTTAAAAGAGATGGCATCCTTTTTTTTGTAATTCTGATGTTTATAAGCAAGTAAAAAATAAAAAAGGAAGCATCTTAGTTTTTACTTCTAGCTGTAAAGCATGACTAGGTGGACATCATCCTTGTCACTGGTGGGAGGTATTTGTAAACAGACAGGGAGAGCATTTAAAAGCATTTTTTCTTGATTTTTCCTATTGAATCTTCTGAGTAACTCCTTCTTTAGCACGTTTTGCTTTATGAGTCTCTTCTTTAGGATCCTGACTTTCCCTGCACTGTGTATAAGAAACATACCTGCTGAATGAATGTGAGACTAATTGGTTCTACTCTATGTATTTCTATTTTTAAAGTAATTTCTCTATTAAGATTAGTATGGCTTTTAATGATTCTTCAACTAATAACTTCAGTATGTGCTGTTTACTTCAGGACTTCATCTTATGCATGTTTTGCTGGTAAACTTCATAGAAAATTGCCTTTTTTTCTCTGTCTGCTTTTATTTTCACCCAGATATTTTTTAAAAAACATTTTTTTTCCTCCTTCCATGGCTACCTTGGAGTAGGGGATGCTTCCTGAGTGTACATATGCAGCAGTCACTCCTCTTTGTTGGTCTCGTGGGCTGTGTTTTCCTGCACTGACATTTCAATTACTCTTTTTTTATCCTGCAGTAAGATTTTTCTGGGGTTTTGTGTTACTTTCCCAAACAGAACATCTCAATTGACTGGAACAAAGATATTGTATAGCCTCGTGTGTACTTCTTTTTCTTTCATTTCGCTCAGTTTTGCTTTTATCTCCCTTGCCATTCTCTAGTAACACCCTAAATTACCTGCCTCCTAAATCCCAGTTTGGAGCCCTGTATTCTTCTTTCTACAGATACATCTTTCTTGCCAATTTTCTTGTGTACTAGCTGCTTTTCTTTCTGATTCTTCCTGTCTCCTTGCTGAACACCTTTTTATTTCTTGCTAATTTAAAGCCCCTTTGACCAGTCCCATTAGCTTTCCCTCTCAGGAAGTTGGTGGCCGTGCTCCTCAGAAAAAATTTATGAACTCTTTGAAGCCTCTGCTTTGTGATTCTGAGACCCCCTCTTTTAGGCACTGATTTATCACCATAATTCTGGGAGTCTTGCATTTTATTCAACCTAGACTGTGGCAATGAATCATATATGACATTAAGCAGGTTAGATTGAACCTAATTACATTGTACTTTGGGAATTACAAACCACAGATTCCTCCTGTGGATGCCTGGGATTTAACGAAGCAGAAGTATTTTCTGCTTGCTTCAGGACATGTCATCATGCCTGTACCAGCTTATAGATGAGTGTCAACAGTCTATCCTTCCTCCCTTTCTCCTGGCTTCCTATCATTGTTCTTCTGTATTTACTTCTCCCATCTGCTATGTTGTAAGTAGTTTTAACTAAAGATCACAAAATACTGTCTAAGCAGAAGGGGTGAGTTGAGGTTACACAGGTCACCTTGATTCCCTCCTGCCCCCCATTTTCTAACTTTTAAACTTTTTCTTTGCGGTTTTCTAAATGTTATTTTAATGTAATTTGTGCTTAATATATGTATTTTAGATAAGTATATCTAATAAGCAGTTTGAAATAATATATGTACATTCTTCTATTTTATATTCTTTTCTGTAAGTCAGCAGAGTAGAGTTCATTAACTCGATATGGATCTCTTTCAGTCTGTAACCATTCACCAAAGAATGGATTTTGGAGTATATTTATATGGTAAATGTACTAATACTGATTACTTTAATATAAAGTTCAGCTTTTTACCACTTTTCCATATATACACATTTGGCCCTTTTGGAAAGGAACTTGTAATCCAATCTTCTTTCTTCTCATTTCTGCAGAATTCTTACTTCTAAACTAGCTTAGATAGATAGCCCTGTACTAAGGACTAGAACAAAAGATATTATTTGTGCAGTACTTAGAAAAGTATACTTGAGCAAACTGTTTATTAAAAAGAGTAACAGTTACTATAGGTCTTTAAATAGTGGATGCTACTGAGTTGAGGTGTGGTGTTTTTAGGGTTTAAGTTGTGGGGTTGTTTTGGTTTTTTTTATGATGGACAAATATTGAGATAGAAACTATGTAGTGAATTCATACCAGAACCTGTTTGAAAGAGAGCTATAATAATACAGAGTGCAGCTTTTGCTTTTCTAAAAGTGATAACACAGCATATAATACATAACTGACGAATGGAGATTTGCCCCTGAAGTAACTCAATTGAAAATGTAATTTAGCTTGAAACTCTTATGGAAATAGCTATGACTCTTGTATCTGTCCTAATTAAATACAGTGTGATGATGATTGCATATATGTTACTGATAGGGTTGTTAGTAGAATTTCTGACAAAGCTTTTGCCAGAGATACTAATGAAAAAGTGTAAGGTTTGAATCTTCCAATTTAAAAAAGGAAAGTACTGTCAATAGAGGATTTTTTATAAACAGTTTTTAGAGAAAGTCTACTGTTTCAAATACTTATTTTTTAATATCACTATTCTGAGCTATCTTGTTTTGAAATATTTTACCAAGTCATCGGATTTTGAAATAGAATTGTGGTTTTAATTTTAGAAAAATTATCCTAAGCACATTAATTCAGTAACTGTACCACCTTCAAGGGGCTCTGGAAAGTTTCCAAACTGGTATTGGTTTGTCTCTCAAAGCAGAAAAAACACCATCTACTTTATGTAAGGCCAATATATTTACCTTAACAAAACTGGCAGTTATTTCAAGTATACCAAGAATCCTTGGCATGGAGCCAAGTGGTTGTGAAAAGATGCTTTTAATTTTTTTAATATATATTATTTTTCTTCACCCTGAAAATATTTGTGACATCTACCTTACCCTCTGCAATAAAGATCCTCCTCTTGGCAAATAGATCACTTGATTTGACAAGTTAGTTATACACCAGGAAAACTCCATATGTCTCACTGTGCCAGAACCTTTACAGAAAACCATAAAACTATTGCAAGTTTTGTGACAGGTTGCATCTCACTTATTCCCAGGAGCCCTTATCCCGGCCTTGAAGTGACTTCCTAACCTTGTTTAAGCTTACCCTCAGAGGTGAACATGCATCAAGTGACACTGGCGTGATCCAGCTGAAAATATGCAAAACTTCTAGCATACATTTCCAAGTATAAGATGTCTCTCACGAGAAAGCTATGAGAAATGCAGAAATTTCCTAAACTGCACCAAAAGTCCCTTTAGAGACTCTGTGGACAAAATCAGATGGCCGCTAGCATGAACTTCTATAAATAATTTACAAAGGTAAAAAGTGTCTGCTTACCAGCAGAAGAACAGTATCTCAGAAAGGAAGATGGCATTTCTAGTCTTTCAGCCTTGATCCTTAAGGAATAGCTACAAAAAATAAGTATATTCATAACTAACATTCACAGCCATACTTGACATTAAAAGTCACTGAGATACTGGCTTCCTGGTATCTATGTTTTTTTTCTTCAGGTGGCACCACTTCCTGACCTTTCTGTCCCACCAGACCTACTGAACTTATTACTGCTTTGCTTGCTGACATTGCCCTCTGCTCTTCTGGTAACAACCATCACTTTCTTTCAAATTGGCTAAATAATTAACATAATTATTCTCAACCTTGAGTTTGATTCATTTATTTTAGATCTAAAGAAGGACTTCTGTGCCCCAAATGCTTGTCTGTAGTCAGACATCACTAAGGATGTCTAATAAAAAAGGAAAGAAAATGTCCTCACAGAGCTTCTCTTTCTCTGAAGCATAGATGGAATACATGTGTGCACACAAAATTAGCTATTAATTCTATATGTTCAGTACACCTGTATAAATTAGCTTTTTCTATCTTTGAAAATTCATCACATTTTCACTGTATTCAACTAAATACTTTGTACAAAACACAAATCACTTTCTGATTGAAAAGATTTTATTTTGAAAATACTTTCAACACTTCTAGGACATATTACAGTGACTTTATGATATTGCTAGTGCTTTATGTGATTTTTGTTGTTGTTGTTGTTCATTTAGAGGTAACCTCCATATTACAACTGAAATAAGGAAAAATATTTCTACAATGTTTTGACAGGGCAGATACACTGTGATTTAAGAACTATAGGTAATCATTAGTTTATTTTATTTCCTTTCAGTTAGGATGATGCATGTCTTCAAAATACATGGTTCTGAGCTTTATCTAATTTGGTGTTTGTTTTGGGTTGTGTGTGTGTATATTGTCATCATGCTTATACTCAAAATCTTGTATGGGCAAAAGAGGAGCACAGTTATAAGTGGAATAGGAAATTATTGTTACTCCAGTTCATGATTTAACAATGTAGTAGTCTAATTTATTAGTTATGATTGACAATATATGTTCATAATTCAAATTAACATAGTATAGTAGAATTAAATCACTTGTCAGGTGAAATAAAAAAAAGTCCTTCCTAGAAACTCCCTTTTTGTCTGGTGGTGTGCTCAGCCTCCCTGAGTCCAAAGACTGGTAGCTTCAGCCTTCCTGAAAGAGAAAGAGCGAGGGGGTCAGGATGAGCTGTGTCAGCACACTGGGAGGCATGTGGTCCTGATGCAGGGAGTTTCTTCCTTCCCTTTGCTGGGAGAAGAAAGATGCTGATAGTTCCTTCCTCCATGAGATTTGGTCTCCTTGGGCTTTATTTTTATAACTTTTCTTAACACAGCTTACGTGCTCGATCTTGTCATTGGTTGTCATTCACTTTTTGTTCTAAAGCCAGTTTTACCGGAACAATGAGAGGCTGCGCTCCCGCAGCGACCTGTGAATTACAGCTGTGATTTTGGTCAGAACCCTGGCACTTCTGATACTGTCCTGCATTCGTGCTCTCTTCTGATCCTCATTTTTATTCTAGAAACATTGACAACTCAATTCACCCTGAATAACTCCTCATTATCACTATAAACCACAGAAAATCTCAAACAAATTAGACGTAGTTACTTGGCCACCAGACAACTGCTATCACTATTTATTTATTTAAAGGCTAAAATCAGCTCAAGGTAAGGTAACTCTGACAAGTTCTACGACCCTGAGCTCTCAGGTCAGTGGCCTTTAGTAATGACAGAATTATTTTCTTTATCATAAAAATGCTTGAAAAGTTCCACCAAACCAAAGCCAAATAATATTGCAGAGATAAGGTGACTTCCTATGTTCCCAACTCCTCATTCAAAAGAAAACAAACAAACAAACAAAACCAACAATAAATAAACAAACAAAATACCCCAGCAACAATGGCAGAAAAACACACATACCAAACAACCTCACAAAAACCACTTTATCCTGTCTTCCATGCAGATCTTTTATCATAGTGTGATGCTAGAGTCTCATATCCTTTTAGTAAATATGTGGAAAGAAATTATTTACAAAAATACAAGTTCACTTTTAAATAAGGATAGAAACTTACAAAGAACTGCTTCAGCAGTGGAAAAAAAAAAAAATCCAGGAGTTGTAAACATTTTTTACTTCTTGAAATAAATTGATAAATTAAAAAACAAACAAAAAAACCCCACACAAAAACCACCAAAACAAAAAAACCCCAAACAACAACAAACCCACCAGCCTCCTTGCCTCCTTTTGCAGCAACTTTTCCCTCTGCTGGTATCAGACTTAGGAGACATGCCCTCCTGTTATTCCTTACCCTGTGCTGGTATTCCTTACCCTGTGTCTCTTACTATTAGTGTCTTAAAAGAATTTCTCTTGCAAAATAAATGGTAATTGCAACTGTTCAGTGCCTACCTGAGAAAATTACTTTTACTGTTAAAACTGAATGGATTGAAAAGGTTTGACATGTTCCTTTTCTACAAAAACATGTATCAGAAGAAGACCAACCAAGTAGCAAAACAATCCGGAATAACATTTTGTTGTACATTTATACTTAAACCTGTTAGGTTTGGTTTTGGTTTGTTCCCCCCCC
>JANHGN010009743.1:0-15011 GCA_024605025.1 Megaceryle maxima
GTCGCACCGGGCCGGGCCCAGCGCCGCTCCGCGCCCCCCCCCGCGCCCTGATTGGCCGCCGGGACAAAAGTTTCTGTGGCGACGGCGGCGCGGCGCGGTGACGGGCAGCGCTGTCCCATGTCGGGATGGCGCGGGCGCGGCGGGGCGCGGGGGCCGGCGCGGAGCCGGCCGCGGGCCGCCGGGAGTGGTCGGGGCGGGAGGGGACGGGGGTGGGGGGGACGGGGAGAGGCGAGGGCAGCGTTTCCATGGCGATGTCTCCGGGCGCACCCCCCCGTCCACCCCCCCGCGCGCAGACTGAGCGGGCGGATCAGCTGACACATCATTAGCTTAGGACCTAATTATTGCTTATTGGAGCAAGAAACGCGCGCAGGGCCGCGGCGGGGGGCTGGCGGCCTCAGCACCCCCGGCGGACGTCCCGGGCATCCCCCACCCCCCCACACCCCGCCCCGCTCCGCTCCCCTCCCCTCCCCTCCTCTCCCTCCCCTTCCCCTCCTCTCCTCCCCCGCTGCCGGGCCGCGCACGCCGCAACCGCCGGCGGAGCGGGGGAGGAGCGGCGGCACCGCGCACTTTGCGCCGCACCGGCCGGCGGGGCGGCGGCGGGCCCGGCGGGGGGGGGTGAGGAGGGGGAAGGGTCCCTGCAGGGACACGTGGCCGACGCCGGGCCGGGCTTTCCCTTGGAAACGGAGAGCGAAGCCCCCCCGGAGCGGCCGCCTCCCCCGCGGCCCGGGGGGAGGGGAACCGCGGCAGTGGCGCTTGGAGTCGTTTCTCAAACCTACCGGTGCCCGGGAATAATGTTTCCCAAGTAGAGACCTAAAATGGTTGACAGGTTTTAAATTCTACTATTATTGGGGGCGGGCGGGAGGGGGGAGCCCTGGACAAAGTTTTTACGAGAGTGCTTCCAGGGCGCTGGGGGTGCCCCTTTATTTGATACCTCGCGTGTTTTGCCCCTTAAAGGGGGATTTTATTAATTTTTTTTTGGCGGGGGGGCGACGACGACACGACGACGACCGAGAGGAAGCACCCCCACGGCGTGCATTGTGGGCGTCGGGTGACATTTGTCAACGCCGTGCCCCAGGTCGGCTCAGCAGGGAACGGACTGGGTGCAGCGGTCGCTGCTGGGGGGCAGGCCGCCGTTTGGCCGGGGGTGCTGCAGTCCCGCTTGCTGTCGGGCGGGGAAGCGAATCGGTTTAATTGAGGGGCTGGTTGGTCACTTTGGGACCATCCGCTCCTCCCGCCCCCCCCTCCGTCTTCTTCTGGGGGAGGGGAGTAGGGTTTTGTTTTGTTCCTCCTCCTTCCTCCCCTTACAGGGCGCGTTTGGGGATGGGTGGGGGATTATTCTCCTGGTGGTGTTTTCTGGGTTCGGGTTCCCCCCTGTTGCCCGCCCGGGGCTGCGGGGAGCCATGGGGGTGGGGGGGATGCTGTCAGATAGGAGGGAGGCGAGGGCTTGACATAAGCTGCGACACCGAGGACGGGTAAAGGTTCTTCACCCCATTGCCCCTGGCCGGGGAGGGGCTGTGGGGATCGGCGGCCGGGTGCCCGCCTTCCCCCCAACCCCAGCAGCGCTTGGCGCAGGTGCCTCTTCCTCCTTCCCCGCCTCCGGGCTCGGAGGGGCGGCGGGGGAAGGAGGCAACTTCAGGCCGGGGCCTGGCCGGGCTCTGCAGGCCGCGCTCTCCTCGGGCGGCTCTTAGCGACAGGCCGGGGAATCGAGGGCCTATCCTGCCCGCGGCAGGGCACGGCGCGGCGCCCCAAGGGCTCAGGCCCGGAGGGGCCGGGATGCTCCCCTCCCGCCGAGCCGGGAGACTTCGCGCCCAGCTGCGAGGGGCTACAGCCATCTCGGAGGGGCTCCCCTGCCGCGCCGCCCCGGGGACGGCCAGGCCACTGAGCGCCGTGTCCATCGCAGGCCGGTGGGCGGGAGCGTGTTGTCCCGACCGCCACACGCCCTCGGGGAAAGAGGGCTGGAGGGAACGGGCCTCCCCCCTTTCACTGCCCTCCAGCGGGCTGGGGCTGCCGGCAGCTCCATCTCCCGGGGTCGGCTGCAGCGGGGAGGGACCGTTCCTGTCCTGCGAGGCAGCAGCCCTCGGGGGAATCGTAGAGCTCCGGCGTAAGGCTGTAGCAGCTTTGTTGAGAGTTGCTTCTCCACTGCAAGAGGATAAGGGCCTGGTTACCAGACAAGAAGTAGAGGAGGGGTGAGAGGGTCTCGGCTTTGCCTTGCCACCCTCTGGTGGACTGTAAATAGAGACGGGCTACTGAAGAAGGTGATGGGGGTATGACTGAGTAGGCCGCTTTTTGCCTTGGTGTGGCATCTGGGCAGAGGGTGGGCTCTTTGGCACAAGTAACTCCAGAAGTAACATGGGAATTCAATAAAGTTATTATGTCTGTTTGGTTATCTTTAAGCAAGGGCAGAATAAAAACACCTTATAAAGATGGAGTGGAGGGTGATACACTGAGACCTTCCTAAATTTAACTTTCTTATGTGAAGAAACTTAAAAGCATGAGTCCAGTGATTTCTGGAATAAGTGCCCAGGAAGGAGCTTAGCGTTACTAATTATGGGATTCTTTTATCTCTATGCACAGGCAACTTTTGAGATACACATCCTTTTATCTTCTGAATACATATATATTATATACACATATATATTATACACACACATGTATACATATGCACGTGTTGGAAGGGAATGCTGATTATCTGTTCTAAAGTTCCCAGATGTGATAGAGTTGGCATGCTGGTTTGTACTGGTCCTTCTCTGGTAGAAAGTAGAGCTGTGTATTTCCCCTTACAAAAGTGCTACAGAGAGCTTAAGTGCATCTGTTGTTGTTTGGTGTTTTTTTGTTTGGTTTTTGTTTTTTTTTTTTTCCATAATAAGTGATGGAAACACCGTTAGTATTTTCTGTTCTTCTTGCTGAAGAAAGCCTCAGGGGACACTTCAGGTCTTGTTATATGATTGATGCACTTACCTATGTTGACATCCATTTTTTAAGTAGAAGCATAGAAAGTTAAGGGCTTGAAGGGACTTTTACGAATTAACTTTGTCCAGACTACTTGAGTCAAGGTAGGTGCACTGAGAGAATGGAGACAGATTTCCCATGAAGTGGACATCGAAAGAAGTGTAGATACAAGGAAGGCTTTCCAACTATGTCTAGTTTACAGTTTCCTAACTTCTTATAAAGCTTCAAAATGTTTAAGGAGCGTAAGCTTTTCCTTCATATGTAGGAAATAAATGGTACTGGAGTTCTGCCTGCCTACATTTCATGAAATGACTAGGAAGCAAGTAAAAAGAAGAAAAGTGGGGGTGGGAAGAAGATGCTTAAGTTACATGTGCTAGCAATGCACTAATTTGGGATAATTAAGAACAGACTAGCTTAAGTCTGACCTTGTATTGATGCCTTGAGAAAATGAAGAGCTCTAATTGTGATAACTGTTTTTTAATGTAGTTTTACATTATCTGTGACCTTAAGATCTAGAATACGTTATATGACTAGCAACAGCAAACAAGTGCTTCGTTCTTCAGTCAAGAATAAGAAATTAAAAGGCAAAAGACTTATGGATACTCTGTTATTTCATGCCATTATAAGGCCAGGCTTCATTAAAAGTACACTCAAAACACTCCTTTTTTTTTTTTTTTTTTTTTTTTTTTTTTTAAGGTCATACTTAATCTTGAAACTGAGAAATAGCAAAAGCAGGAAAGAACAGTGAGGAGAGCTCAGATGAAAGATAAAGCAAGGGTGTAAGATGCCTCTAATTTGAAGTTTTCTAGAAGAGTTGCTTCAGAAGACTTCCAAGTGCAGATAAAGCCTTAGAATAGATGGAATGTGGGTCTCTTTTCCCTCAAAATAGTCAGTGTGCTGAGGTAAGGATGAGATGTTAGATGCTTCCATCTGCGCTTGTAGCAGCTGAGAGAGTTAAAGGGGATATTGGAGTGTGTGAAAAGGGAGATTGCAAGGAGGTTTTTTTCACTTGTTCAGTGAAAAGTAATATGTATATTCTTAACGTGGAGAATTCTGCTTCAGCTCATTGACTTGTTAACAACTTAGACCTTCTTAGAGCTGTTTGAGGTACAGCTGATACAGTGCATTCATAGTGGCTATACTGGTGCCATTTAAATGCTAGCCTGCATCATCCATGTTCTTGCTGTTCTCATCAGTATTGGCTGGAATGCTTTTTTTGGGTATGTGTCCCACTTTCTTCTTTTTTTTTTTTTTTTTTTTTTACCATTTCAGTGAACATTTCAAACTGCTTAAACAGGGTTCATATTACAGTTCCAGATAGTTTTCCTGTTAGGATTTTGGAGAGAACGTCACTGTAGACAAGCCTCAGCAGGCCTTTTGAAAGCATGTTTGAAACTTCTTGGTATCTTCTATAAATCTTGTATTGGAGATTACACATTTAATAGGAATTAATTTTGTTCCTAACCATGTTTTCACGTAAAAAAGTTGAGGCCAACAAGATGGGTTGATGGAACGGGGAGAGGGCAGGGGGGCAGTCTGTAGGCTTTTGCTGTACCTGTGTGGAACTCAACAGTGCCACTTCAGAGAGTGGGAGGAAGAGAGAGAGAGACTAATATTTTTGGGCAGGAGTGCTAGAAGAAGGGATACGCATAAGGACAAGACTTAAAGAAAATTGAGAGAAATGAAAGGAGGACGTGGGTACTTAGGAAAAGATGCAATGTGACAAGTAGAAAACACCTATCTGTAGAATGACACAAGAGAAGAAGAAATCCTAACAAATAAGATATGTGTAAGTGGGCTGAAATTAGTTAAAACTGGCTGCTAGATGGAGGTGGAAGATTTCATTGGACAAAATGTCTTTGCAATACTTTATATACTAGGTGGTGGTATTTTTCTCTTAACAGTTTGAGAAACACATGACTGTGCACGAAAATTAATTTTACTGTGCAATGATGTGCAACAGACTTCTTCCCTCAGATATGCCAGGCAGCTTCTTCTAAAATTAAACTTCTTAAAAATCATCTTTACTTAGTCTGTGTAATAGGTTTTCTTTCTCATATTCTCAAGTTTGGTGAATGTTTTCCTATTTTGTTTATCTGACTGTCATTTTTCATGCCTGCTATCTCTTACAAACATGAGTATCTTTATCAGAACCTCCCACTTTTTTTTTTTTCTCCTACTTTAAACTGCACTTTCAAGATAACTTCTGGGAAGTACTGTAATCTGAGGCTTACTTAATCCATGCATATGTTCTTTCTCTTTCTACTTCTTTTTCCCTCACCAGATAATACAAAAATGAGTAGCTCTTCTGTAACTGTAGATTTGTAGGGATGTAAGAAAGTACTGAAAATTGATCTATCGTTTGGTTGCCCTGTAAATCTGAAGGAGCATGAGCCTAAAACAGGGGAATCAGGTGACTTCAGCAAAGTTGGTGAAATATTACTTCTGAAGAAAGGGCATTGTGTATCAAGTATGTTTTAAAGAGGGTCAGTTTTGATTTTAGTCTCTTTTTATCAAGCAGAATTTTGAATACGGAGGAATCTTAGATTCAGTTACTTTGCAATGTTTTCATGAATGTCTGAGAAATTATAAAATGTAAAGGTGATAGCAGAAAAGGCAGCAATCATTTCAGAGGATAGGAGTTAAAGTTAGTCAAGAGACATTACCTGGAAAATATGTCAACGTGGTTTGATAGGGACAAGTGCAAACTACAGCGTGGGAATAAAAATGGTCAAATCCACCAATACACTACAGAGACCAGACCATAGTTATGTAGAAGATCTAAATGTGATAGCAGATCACAATGTAATTATTACCAGACATGATAAAAGCATGTTGAGTAATCCTGCTTTACTTGGTGCTGTTGGGTCCTCAAATGGAGCACTGTGCTCAATTTTGGGCACTGTATTTTCAGGAAGATGTGGCTAAACTAGAGCAAGTTCAGGAGAGGGTATGAAGAATGGTCAGATGTCTACATAAAAGGCGATTAGAGGTGCAAGTCTTAAGGTGCAAAAAGTGTTTTTAATTATTAATACATAAAGTTGTAAATTCTTCTTTGTCAACTGGGAATAGGGCAAAGAAATGGTCTTAAATTCCAGGAAGAAAAATTTTTGGATGCGCTTGATCTTACACTTCCCCTTTGTCCTGTAGTTATTCATTTATTTCTCCTCTCTGTTGTTTGTGATGTGGCACTCCTAAAGCTTGAAGTCATAAGCTGATATGATGGAAGCATCTTGAACAGGGTGAAGGAATAGGGAGGGAGGGGTTGTTCTCTAACATTTGATTTTTCTGTCAGGTCAACTTCTTTAACTTACTTGTCCTCTGGCTGCATCACCACTGAACTCAAAGTGAGGGAAAGCAGCAGGTGCACATGGCAAGGGGGAGTGGGATTATATGGAACGTCAAACTGCACCCTTGGCTAGATGTTAGGATAATCTGCCTAATGGCAAGGATAATGAAGCACTGAAATAGGCTGCCTAAAGATGGTGTGCAAACTACCTCAGTGGTGGCTTTTTAAGAACAAAGTAGACACATCTACTGGGAATGATTCTGACAGTCTGGCCTTTTGCCCATGGCCAGTGTCAACTAAGTGATCAACTTCTTGCAGTACCATTTGATTTCACTTCCTACAATTTGTGCAACTTTTTGAGTAGATACAAGCAAGAAGATTAACCTTTTATGTTACGATTTAGAAATGTTGCCTGCTTGCTGTGTTCTTCAGTGACTGGACCTGGTATGTGGGGAGACAGAGGAGTAGTGGTCTAAAGCTTCATCCACAATCAGCAAAGTTAATGCAATTTGAAACTGCAGTTTTAAGGTGTTGGCTGGTATGATTTTGAAGTGCTTCTGTGAGCACATAAGAGCTCACGTGTGTTTCATGAGCTATGTGGATACTGTTTATACCCCTTTGCTTTTGGCAGGGGTACGTTCTGGCCCCCTTTACACCATTTCAGGACTGGACTATAAGTAGACCCCTGTTACTGTGAGGTAGGCTCAAATTTAGCTGTATATAAATTTGATGATTACCTATTTAGAAGGTAACCAGGTAAGGAAACTTTATTGGAGAAGAGCTAGTCCAAAAGCAGGGCAAAATTAGAATGCTTTGACTTAGGAACTGTGGAGGCAATGAACTGTTTGTGCCGAGATGTATCCCATGCTGAGTCATTTGGGACCTGTTCAGTTATTTAGAATAGGCAGGATATGCCTATATTTGTCTGTGCTACTTGAAAAAACCAAAATGAAACAAACCAGAAGAAAACTAAAGAAAAGAAAGATTGTATGCAGCATGCACAATGTATTCTGAAGTAGGCAAACTGTGAAGAAGAAAACACTTGTAATTCTTCTGGAAGGTCTGCTTTGGGTCCACAGGAGCTAGGAGATTGTCAAGGGTCAACACAAAGTGTTTGTCTACTTAAGAATCTATTTCAGGATAACCATCTCTAGATTTAAAATGCAAGCTTTCTTTTTAGATATGTTGTTACGTATCTTCTGGATAGAACTTCTTAAACCTACCTGCATCTCTCATCAACATTAGTCAGAAGGCCCAAATCATTAACAAAGCATTCCAGTGACTTGGGACAGAGAATAAATGTGTGTTTATGTATTTTTATTCATGTATGCTTGTTTAAAAAAAAAAAAAAAAGGGAATACTGCTTTTTCTCTACATCAAAAGTAGTATGGGAAAGTGATAACATTTCTAGCTTCTCTGACTACAGGTGCTTCTTTGGTTTGACTTTTGTTCCTGTCTTCTTTTAATTTTTACTGTAGAAGCAGTTTGATCCATAACAAACACTGATTCTTTCACTAATTGAATCTTAAGATATAGTTCCTTTCTGAAAAGTATTTGTAGAATGGCATTGTATGGATCTTAGCTGGGTCACACAAACTTACACTTTTCAAACTGTCACTCATGGAGTCCTAAAGAGAATCGGCCAAATAAGATGGAAGTGAAGCTAGTTCCGCTTTGTAGATGTCAAACTTATTACTTCTGACATCATGAACCAGAAGAATTACAAGTTTAAGACTTTATGTGGGGCTTCAATTTTGAGAAAATCCACGTTAAAATCTAGATAACTGGTGGCTAAGGTATTTTCATATTAGGCCATGTACCTAGGTTTTGCAGATGTGTAGTAAACCCTTACATACCCTTACCATACGCATTTTCTCTCTTGGGTAGCATTGCAGAGTTATCACAAGTTTGTGCAGTGGATCCAGTGCTTTTTGAAAAGGGTTGAGTGGCTTTTGCTTCACATGTTGTAGAATTGGTGTATGTGCACAATAAATCCACTAAACTGCAGGCATCTTAACTAATCTGCATTCACTGATCAGCTCTACAGAATGCATGCTCTAGGCCTGGATTTTCTTACAATTCTCAGACTTGTAACATATGTTGCATAATGCACATGTGCTTTGTGTCTGTGGAGTCATGGTTCCTTTCTACAGAGCATAAAAGCTCTATATATTCACATTTTCTTTGCTTTCTCCCTGTATACCTGCCCATACATATGTGGCTCCCCCCCACCTTCTTCTTCCCTCTTATTCTAACTTGCAAGAGTCAGATTTTGGTAGTGGAGATTGGTTTGCACCTCTCAGACCAGTAAAGTGTCATTCTGCCACAAATCCTCCTCTGTGACTGGACACATTGGTAAGGCTTTCTCTTTCTGGTGGAACTGACCTAACTCAGAAGTATTTCTGGAATGGCTGAATAACTGACATTATCTGACTGGACTTCTGCAAAGTGTTTGACGCTGTCCTGCATGACATCCTTGTCTCTAAATTGAGGAGATGTGGATTTGACAGGTGGTCTGCTCAGTGGATGAGGAATTGGCTGGATGATTGCACCCAAGGAGTTTCAGTCAGTGGCTTAATCTACAAGTGGAGACCAGTGATGAGTGGCATTCCTTGGGGGTTGGTGTTGGGACCAGTGCTATTTCACATCTTTGTCAGAGGCATGGATAGTGGGATCAAGTGCACCCTCAGCAGGTTTGCTGATGACACCAAGCTGTGTGGTGCAGTTGACGTGCTGGAGAGAAGGAATGTCATCCAAAGGGACCTTGACAGTCTTGAGAGGTGAACCCATGCAAGGTTCAACAAGGCCAAGCGCAAAATACTGCACCTCCCCTATGAGGACAAGCTGAGAAAGATGGGGTTGTTAAGCCAGAAGAGAAGGCTCCGTCCATGGAGACCTTACAGTGGCCTTTCAGTACTTAAAAGGGGACTACAGGAAAGATTGGGAAGGACTCTATCAAGCAGTGTAGTAATAGGACAAGGTGTAATGGTTTTCATCTGAAAGAGGATAGATTTAGACTAGGTCTAAGGAAGAAATTCTTTACTGTAAGGCTGGTGAGGCACCGGAGTAGGTTGCCCAGATGAGTTGTTGGTGCCTCATCTTTGGGAGTGTTGAAGGTCAGTTTGGATGAGGCTTTGAGCAACCTGATCTACTGGAAGGTGTCCCTGCCCATGGCAGGGGCTTTGGAACTAGAAGGTCTTTAAGGTCCCTTCCAACCCAAACCATTATATAATTCTATGAACTGGAGTTAGAAGGGAACACATTTTCAACTCACTTAACATTATCATTTTGTTAAATTTTTCTGCTTCAGTGGGGTATGAGAGGAGTAAAACTGACACATGAAGCAGAGGTGTAAAAGTTCTCAAAGACAAATACGTGCAGAACAATATATAGATGGAGAAGGGACACAATTGCTTGAGTGTGGGGAGCATTTAAAAGCTCCTAAACTGTGCAATATGTGTCATAACAAAGGCAAATACAGTTCTTAAACTGATGTAGTGTTTGATGCTCAATAGTGAGACCCTTTCTTTGTACCAAGGTTTCAGGTGTCTGGGAAGAGAGAGACCTTTGGATTCAGTAGGTTGAGTTGTTTCTAGGCTGGAGGCGGAGGAAATGGGCACTAAAGTATAGGATCTTACAGAAAAGAACGTAGTGGCAGCTTCTAACACTGTCAAAGACTTCCCTGGACAGGTTACAATTTCTTCTGCTCCTACCATGCTGTATGTGTGCTGGAAACCATGGCAATGTTTGTTGTCTTTGGATGTCTTCATTATTTTTGTTGATCTCTGGACTAGGTGGGTAGTGGAAATGAATGGGTTTGCTGTTAGTGAGACACCTAGATGGCTGTACTCTCAGGTAGGAGGATGTGCCAACTTACTGCAGTGGTTTTGCAAATTGGTTTGCTATGGTAACAATTAACGACAGTATGTTGTTATGTTTTGCCCTGACATGTCCTTTACAGACGTCTTGAAAGACAGTGAATATAGTCCCATAGAAGCAACATTGGCATTTGCCAGCCTTAAATGTTGCTTAAGTTGTTTGCTGGATAGTGATAACAGTAAGACCTGGCTGCTGGCAACTTTGGAAAGTAATCACTTTGTGTGACAGTCACTTAATGATTTTAGTGTGATGTGGTCACATGTTTCAGCAGTCATGTATTTCTGGGTCTCCTTACTACCAGCTCATCTGCAATCACTAGGGTGCAAATACAACTTTGGCTCTTTCTAGACAGAAAGGAATCTAAGCCTCCATCAGTGTAGTTGACCATAAATTACTGTGAGTTTTTCTGCACCCATCGCATTTGACTCTTATTTCCAGTAGTTATCAAATGCATCACAAATCTTTTTATTGTTTGCTCTGTAAAGTATAAAATCAGGAGGGGGAATATACAGTTTTATGGAGCATGGGTAAGTGTAGTGTGCATCTGTACTGTCTATCAAGGTGATTGTCATAAAATCTGTTGGGAAACTTAAAGGCTGAGAGACTGTTAACTTAAAGGGTGTTTGACATAAACTCAGTTCGATGGGAAAACTTCTTAATAGCATCATATGATGTGAAAAGTTTTAAGAAATCTGATTAAGAGTAGTCATGAATTCTACTTATGCGTTTACCTCTTCTTGAAGTAAACTGCAGACCAGTTAATTTCAGTTCCCTTTTGTCTCTGTTTCGTGCCTTTTTCCTTCTGGATAGCAGCTCAGAAGGTGCTGAGTGTTTGTTTTTGATTGTGCAAAGAAGCAATAAAATATTTTAACTGAAATCAACATGTTTCTAGGGGCACTTTTGACTTATTATACCATTCTCTTTCATTTGTTATTAAAGATAGATACCAAAAATATTCTGAGTCTGACTTAAAGAAGATTTATTCAGATTTTCACAAGCATCCAAATCTGATGTCAAGAGTGCTGTCCATTACAGTAGTATCTTGATGATTTTCTTTTTTTCTCTTCCTAATAAACAATAATTTAGTGCAGTTGAAGGATGAACAGAGTCTAACATTCATTTTGTATCTGATTGTTTACCAGAGAAGTAAGCACTTTAATATAATTGTGCATAGAGCTCTGAATTGAGAACTGCACCTAAATAAGCAATTAGAAGTTGTTGCAGGGAGCTGTAAAGCAAGAGAGTTGAACTTTTTTTCCCCTGGTTATTCTCCTTGTCAGGAGTTCACCTCAGAAATGTCTTCACCTTTTCAAGTCTAGAAGCATGCCATAACTGTGCATGCTGAATGCTTCTGCGTGCTTCTGTAAAATTTTTTTTATGGCCACGTGTCAGTCCTATAGCCAACCTGTGCTATGGAGGCTTTGCAAAGACTGCTAAAGGAGATACAGTTGTCGGTGAATGGGGGGAAAAAAAAGTTCCTGTTTTATGAATAACATAAGTGATGCTGGCAGCGAGGAGTTTTGTGCAGAAGCATTTTGCCAACATGCATATGTTAATTTGGCATGTAATTCCTCTGCCGTTTGCCACAGAATTTTACATACCAGTAAAATTCTGTGTCCCCAGGTTGCTGTAGGTTGGTACTGTGTTGGCAGAATGCAGTTGTTTAATCCAAATTTTTTCCTGCTGATTCCTCTGTTTTCATTAATATTAATTGAATAGCTGACCACATGTCATCTTAATGTAAATGTGTGTCTATATATCCAAAACCTTGTGAGGTACAGTTGGGTTTTTATGCTAATTACAGCTTCATCAAAGTCTTTTATGAATAACTGTAAATAACTTGTCTGTCATCAGTATACACATGGCTCAGACAATAATGCACATTTCCTTTTGTTTCTTCTAGGAGGCGATGACCGCCGGGTCTTACTTTGGCATATGGAAGAAGCCATCCACTCAAGAGTCAAACCAGTTCAGCTGAAAGGGGAGCATCACTCTAATATCTTCTGCCTAGCTTTCAACAGTGGCAATACTAAAGTGTTCTCTGGAGGTAAGGAAGAGCACCCTGATTTTACAGGAGTTTGCATTGTGAGTGCCTTGGAGTAGAAGCAAGATCCTGCCCCGCACAAAAGGTCTTTTCCATAGTCCCTCAAGATATGGAAGGTATCCTTAATCTCAGCTGAAGATTTTTTGGGAACAGGGAATTCTGCTTTTCCCAAACCCTGGTGTAAACGCATCGTGTCTTGAGCTATCCATGAGAATCCTGGGTCTGGTTTGCCCTTGCTTACGCTGCAGACTGTGGAACGTGGTCTTTGTTATTCCCTCTTAGCTGTGCTCTGAGCAGACCCTCCATCCTCTCTGGCACTCAAGCCTGATGCTTGAAAGCATCTGCTGCTACTAGCTGATGTTAATGCACCCTTAGATGGCTAATGAAGGGCTATTGCCATCTATTGGTGGATCACTTTTTCTCAGACCTCATTTCAGTCCTCACTAGGTAAGTGCCTTGTAGAACTGTTGGCATATTAGGCTCTAATTTGCCTTGATATTCTTCATCTTTTTTAATATAAACTGTTTAACAGAAAGCTTAATTCAGTCTTAAAACTAATACAAGGAAAGTGGACTTGTTCTGGGGTAATATTTCCTAGAATTTAGGTTCATTTCACCACTTGATTTTTGAAGTGTTGAGTAGGGAGGGAAATTGAATTGAGAAGAAAAAAGGCACAAGACTATCAAAATGCAGTTAGTGTCATTTTCTGCTGCACTTCTTTTTCTGTATCTGACATGATCATAGAATGGACAGGAATTTGTATCTTCCATCAGTACGTCCATTAATGTACTCTGTTTGACTTCAGGATGTTATGAGACTACATGGTCAGAGCCCTTCATTACCTTTCTGAACCAAGATTTGTGAACTGCAAATCAATGCTATAAATTCATTCTAAGCACATGTGAACGGTGGAAGCTTCCCATCCTTCAGTGCTTTGTTGAAACTGTAATAACCCTTAGGAAAAAAAAAAAAAAGGCATGATGACAAAGCTTAAGTTGATGTCATATTTTAAGGATTAAATTATTCAGATATGCTTCTTGGGTGGAGAAAACTTCCAAAATGTCAAATAGTGATGCCTATCTTGTGCTATTTTATGAGAAAGGGAGCGGTCCACACTGTCTTCAAATGAATCTATCTGCATGAGCGATTCCAAAGAAATTTTGGGCTGGAGTCTGTTTGAATTCATACAAATGGAACCTCACATGAATATTCAAGGAATGAACTGTGCCAAATCTTGCTGGACCAGCTGTAATGGTATTTTTTCATTTCCAACTCAACCCTCTGTCCCTTGGGCCCTGCTGTCAGAGGCTGCTGTTTTCACAGGAAGGGCAGCAGAGGGCTTTGACTACCTTGCTACTGCAGTAGCAGTTAACACCTGCAGTTAAGGATTTACATCATTGATTGTGGTGGATTTTTGCTAAGATAACAGGTTAGATGAGCTGTGACAGCTGATGCACAGACAAACTGGCCGTTCTTATCTCTTTTTCCTCCTCCAGTTTGCATAAACACACTGTGCCTCTGCCAGAAATTATTTCCATTGGAGGAGTCAGGAACTCTTTCAGCTGCTCCACCAAGATTCGCAGAGCTTATCTGCAAGGGCTGTGAGCCTGACTCTTGGATCCCTTGTAAAAAGTCATTTTGCTGCATGGCCTAGATGTACCATCTGTTTTATCTCTTTATGGGGCTGACTATATTTATTCACTCAACAATGTTCTGGAAGATTCTTAAAAGGTCTGAAAGAATTGTGGGTTCTAAGATCTATTGGTCTTCATCCCTCTCCAGTACTGCAGTTGGAGTTGTGTTCAAATCATGGATTTAATACTTTGAAAAACCCCTAAAAATTAGAGTATGGATAATAGCACAAGAGACACAGAATTCACTTCATTCTGTAAATAAAGCTGCCTGCAACTAATGACTTAGAATCTGATGACCTTTCCCTAAAGCAGCTCTTGATGGCAGAGGAGAAAGGATTTTCCACTTCAGCACAAATTGGATTGCATCCAAGGAATTTCAAAGCTCTTTGCTTTGAAGGAGCACATGTGTGGTAAGCACCACATGTAGCCATTACAAAAATGGAAGACAGGAGCCAAGTGGACAGTGGTTTGCATGCAATCTCTGGTGAAAAAAACCTGTCTAGACACCAAAGAAGTTCCCATCCCTGAAGAATTCTGTTGTCCTTCTCTGTCCACACACTCTGAGAGTAGAGCAGCATTTGAAATAAAGACCCCTCTTAGTAAACTGCATGGACTTCCCCCCCCATTTAATGTTAGGTATATGAAAAGCTGAAATAAGCCTTCAGGGAATTGAATTTGTTTCTGGAGAGGCCTGTTGTGACAGATAGGGGGTCTAGGCCACCTTAACTCTGCTCCTCTGTATGTATTTTGCGGTATTTCATCCTCACGGTATGATTGAAGGGAATGACAGATACATCTTGTCTTTCTGATCGTCATAACTGCACTTAGCAAAACAAGGGAGATATAAATGTCAGCACTGCATATACAGTTACAAGGCAGTTATT
Source organism: Megaceryle maxima (assembly GCA_024605025.1). Classification (NCBI taxonomy): domain Eukaryota; kingdom Metazoa; phylum Chordata; class Aves; order Coraciiformes; family Cerylidae; genus Megaceryle; species Megaceryle maxima. The sequence continues at coordinate 14,680 of JANHGN010009743.1, forward strand.
CTCAAGTGAGGAATGAACTCCCATGTGTTAACTCAGTGTAAGTGGGACCCTACTGGGCTGAACAGCAGTGACATTTTCTGTAGGGATGAATCCGTACCAGAAGCAACCAGGTAGTTTGGGGTTAGATTTTTGACACCACCTTCTCCTCCTACACACAGAGAGAAGCAGTGCTTATTCCCTATGTGTCTCTCTTTCCTTTTCTCTCCCCTCTCTCTCTCTCTCTCTCTTTTTCTTTCCTTCCCCTCTCTCTCTTCCCCCTCTCTTTCTCTCTCTCTCTTCCCCCTCTCTTTCTCTCTCTCTCTCACCCCCTCTCTCTCTCTCTCCCCCCCTCC
>JANHGN010009743.1:15111-34432 GCA_024605025.1 Megaceryle maxima
CCCCCCCCCCCCCCCCCCCCCCCCCCCCCCCCCTCTCTCTCTCTCTCCCTTCCTTTCCTCTCCTTTCCTCTTCCCCTCTCCTTTCCTTCCCATTTTGGAATTGGTGATGGAAAGGAAGATTGATCCCATGATGGCTAGAGGCCTGAAGCCAGGCATCTAGAATGATTCTGTTGTTCATACTGTACAGAGAGCGAGGAGCAGGAATTTTGTCCCTGGAGAAACTAGGCTAGATTTTTCACTAGTGTAATACATAGGCACTAGAGCAGTTTTACTAGGTGTAAACCTTGCCTGTAATGTCTAATGGGCAGTTTCCATTGCAATTAGTGATCAAAGGACACTTACACATAAGTGTCATATTTATTGTACCATGGGAAAGATGAGCCACTGCAGTAATCTAAGGTTGGCACAATTTAACTAGGGGACTGTGCAAAGCACAAGCAGATGTAGAAAAATCTCATACCTCGTTAGTCAAAGAGAAACTTTCTCTTTATTTTTCTTCTGTTGGGAAAGAATACAAATTGAAGTGCATATGGGATAAATGAAAACAACTGAGTTAACTGAACACTTAAGAATCATAACATGGAATGTTACTCTTTCTCAACTTCTGGCTTTGGTGCACATCAGGAGAGCTTCATAACTTGATACCACAACTACAAAGACATAACGAGCATAAAAATACAGCTTTGTGTGATTTCTCTCTCTCTCTCTCTCTCTTTTTTTTTTTTTTTTTTCCTCCTTCCCCTAATGAATAAAATATAAATGCTTGTCTCCTTAAATATTTCTCAAGTGGAAGTACTAAATTAGATAAGTTAATATTCAGTACAGAGAGTAAATAAAAAAATACTCTGTTGCAGTAGCTTGAAAAACACTGCATGAGCCAGTGGCATTACTTTGTAGCTGTGACCCTCTTAGTCTGCATGCATGTGGTTAGTTTCCATTGTATTCAGTGGATGTGATCAAAGAAAAGTGACACGATTGTCTGGTTACTTGGTTTGGTTTTTGTTAATACAAAAGAAATTACACTGGCTGTCATGTTTGTGCCTTCTCAATGGTTGCAAAATCCTGAATGCTGACAGTGTGAACTGGCAGTGTTTGAGCTGGGAGTCCAGTGCATTTTGCTTATGGCATCTCTTTTTCACCTTCCATTATCTTTTTATGGAGCATCCTCTGAGCAGGGGAAAGAAATAAAGGTGTATTTGCATGGGAGTTAAAGGTGTTCTGCTGCTTCATATAATATTCTTGTGTTTACTGCAAATATCCCAAAACTCAGGCTCCAACTGAGCAAAGAATGATCAGTAACACAGTTAAGTAGAATTATTTGTTGAGCAGTGGCAGATGGAATAGATTGGTGCATTTGATCATGACTGGAAATGTCATGTGGAGCCTTTCACAGAACTGAGGAGAGAGCTGACCACTTCGCAACTGAATTGGTCTTCTCTCTGCTTCAGTTTTGCTTTCAAAACAGAAAGTTAAAAAACAATAAGTGTGAGGGGTTTTTGATATTTTTTTCTTTTCACTGTAATGCTTTTTAACCCCTGGAACATGATATTAAGTGTTTATATTTCTCTTTATAGGCAATGATGAGCAAGTTATACTCCATGATGTTGAAAGGTAAATACACAATTTGTGTTTCCACTGCTTCAAAAGCTTCCTTAATGTCAACTTGCTGGAGGCACTTTTTTGTTTTAAATTAATGGTCTGGGAGAAGAGCACAGTGTTTTAATCCTGAAATGTGCTTTTTATTTATCTAAATTCATATCTGGAATGCAGTATTCCCATCACCTAATTTTTTTATTTTTTTTTTTCCCAGCTCTTGGGTTCTTGACCTTGTGAAAGAGAATGGTTATTATATACATATGCTCTCCTGCAGGCAGCATAGTAGGTTCTGAACAGATTCAGAGTCAGATTATTCTGGCACATGTATCAGTATTATGGCACATACGGATTCTCTGTTCTGTTTTTCAAAGCACTCACTTGAGTTGTATTTTAAGATAGGTAGTGCTTGGCCTACCTACCCACCTTTTAAAACTTTGAGTGCAGCTGCCTGATTCTCCACACTAATTTGAAGCATATTTCATACTTACGTTTTACCAGAACTGCAAAGCAATTGGGAATTAGGCTTTGTTGTGCTATATCAAGCAAGATTAGGTTGTTAGTCAAAATATAATTAATACTGTAGTGGTAATGTATTAGATAGGAGTTATCTACATCTCATGTCTTTGGAGCTTACTGCTTTTGAAGTAGAAAATTTATAAAGTTAAAATTTTGGTCTGTAACAATAACATACACAGATTTAATCAATGACCATTTAAATAACAAGAACACAAGAAAATCAAGTATAAAGAAAAAGCAGGAAGAGATGTATGTAAGAACAGAGAAATATAAAACCTTAAATCTTTTTGAGTTGCCTGAATCCTGGTTAGCATAATTTAGACATATTTCTTGCTAGGTTTATCCAAAGCCTTTTGCACTTAACTGATTGGTGCACATCTGCCTTCCATCATACCTTACATCTACTTACTGTATAAATCTTACATGAGAGCTGGGCAAAAGTAACTTTGCCTTAATCTTCTAATGCTTTCTCAGGAATATTATGTTGGTCGGTGTTTGTTGGCTTTTTGTTTGCTTTGGTTTGCATTTGGAGGGGTTGGGTGGGTTTTGTGTGGTTTTGAGGGGTGTTTTGTTTGGTATTTTGCCTTTTTAAAAATGTTTTTCTTTTTTTTTCCCTAAATGTAGAAATGTAACAATTTTATGTGCTGGTGTTTATTGTGTTCTGAATGTTTAAACTTCTGCATGATCTTTGTCTTTGACAATTCTGTATATAACATATTTTTTCCTGCTATATCTTACTTCGATGTTTTAACAAGTCTTTTTAATATGTGTGTGTTTTTAATGTACTTTTCTTATCAGGGTTGTTTTTGTGGTTTTTTTAGGTATGCTAGGTCCAGTTGTAATGTATACATCATTCATTCCTCTAAGGCTATTTGTGTGATCTTCTGAAAGAAACCTTGCTAGTCTGACACACTGAATTCTGATTGATTTCTACAGAAAAATTGCTTTGTTGTCTTGAATGATAACACTTTCTCTATCAACTGCTTTTTCATACTTTTAAATGCCTTTTTGCTGCTACTGCTTTTTTGGCCTTTCTGTTAATGGTCCATGAGACAGAATTAGTAGGTCTGTCACTAAGAGCATCAAATGCTGTATGAGCGAAACACTGATTTTTACGTGGGATCTCTTTGGTAGAGTTTCCATGAGGTATAGTGAGTGTATACAGTATAAAGAAATAAAGGGGTTTTGCCAAAGAAATAAAACAATCCCAGAATCTTTTGGTCTTCCCATGCTACTGTTTCTTCCTTTTTAAATGATCTAAAACTATGGGAAAAGAACAAAGAATAGGCCTTTTATTTTTTTATAGGTGTGGAATGGTTGAAATCTAGGTACTTTGGGGGGGAATTATTTTTATTTTGTTCTTTTTTGGTGCTTTTTCTATATGGAAAAAATATAGGTCTGGTCTATCCTGGAGAACCAAGAAAACTTATTAAAAAAAGACAGCTGGAAAGCTGCTCTTCTGTGAGCTTCAGCTGAACTTTTGGATGATACAGAAGCCTGCACGAGCCTGTCTTGTTTTTCTTTTTACATTAAGCAGTAAAAATTTAGTCCACAGTTCCCACTACCTTCTCCCAGACAACATGATTTTCATAGCATCCGGCAGTATCTGAAGGTTTTAATGTGTGGGTTTTGGTGTAAGGGCTGGGGTTTTTTTCCCCTCTCAGCATGACATCTTGATCACTCTGTACTGGATTTTTTGTTTGCTTTTTACTGTAAACAAATACAAGGCTCTTCTTATGAAGTTACATAAGCCTTGTCCCTAAGTATTACCAGGTAGATAAAGGTGTAAATACTTTGCTTTTTAAAACAATGGCAAAAGAAGGAATGAATGATAGTATTGTGCATCTCTTTTCCAGCACTGAGACCTTGGATGTGTTTGCCCACGAAGATGCAGTGTACGGCCTTTCGGTGAGCCCAGTAAATGACAATATCTTTGCCAGCTCATCAGATGATGGCCGAGTTCTTATTTGGGACATCCGAGAGTCTTCCCATGGAGGTGAGATCTCTAGATGGAAAGGGTCATTGATTAAGGAAGAATTTGGGCAAGGCAGGGAAGGGAAAATTTATATTTATCTGGGACAGTCAAGACAGGGAGTGTTGGAGAAGGCTGAAAGTGAGGCATAATTCTTGTGGCTGATGATAGGCAAGCTCTGGTATTCACAGTTCAGTGTTACTATCTTAAATGACTTCATAATATACTGGCATATAGTGCAGGCTAGCATAGAATGGTATGGATAGATTTTAACTTGAGTAAAGAAGCAGTGGGGGACTTGTTTCTTCAAAAAAACCATCATGCTAAACTAGAAATCAATTATGAATGTGGATTGTTTGTTTGTTTTTGTCTATAGCTGGGGATAAAAAAATTTCTGGACGTTTAGAGAGCCGTTATTTTGATTTGAATAATTTTCCAAAGTTATTTATATGCTTCTCTGGAACACTGAGAATTGCTTGTAGGCATAATGTTTTCTGGTTCTGTGGGAACTTAGAGCCCTTATATGATAACAGAGAGGTTAAATTATTACTTCAGTCTTTGTATTCTAAACCAGAGTTAATACTCTTGATTTATGTAACAAACCTGCAGCTTCTCAAAACACTGCAATCTGATTTTACAGCTGCAGTTTTAAGGCTGAAGAATCTCAGTTTCCAACTGTAGTTACATAAATTTGGAGATTAATATTTCAGTAATTGAATTTCAGTATATGAATAGTTAAGTAATACTTCAGTAAATTAAGTTGTGAGTTTACCTCATCCTAAAGAACACAAAGCTGAGGATTTAAAACTGAGCAATCTTCAGGAATACAGTCTGGTTCCCTTCCTTCATAGCTAAAATAAACTTTCATCTTTTTTGTAAGCTGATTAAATGCATTTGCCTCAACTTGTAGTTTCTACTACAGGAAAATTATTTACGGCACTGAAATCCAGCTTGTGTGTTTTGTGGCTATTGTACACATTTGTCATTGGGTCAAGGTTGCTGTTTTACTGAATTAACTTTTCCCAAACCTAGTGACTTTGATAACTTTTCTAGACTGCGATTCTCTCTCTTCTTAGTCAAACTAGGAAATGAAAGCTGAAACAAGTCATACTTTATACATAAGACTATTTTAGAGCCACTAGTATCATGAAGGTTTTATTGGACATGAATAAGTAGAGTTAGTAGTAACTAGAGTAACTAGGATTAGGTATTTCTTGATGAGCTCCACCGGAATACTCGGGAGCAGATTGCTTCTTGATGCCCTCTCTACCCCAGGCGCATTGCCTAAAACCTAAATACACTATCCCCGCATTTGGTTTTCTGTAGTCTGATTCTTACTGTGAATTCAGATTCTCTTGTGCAATTGTGATAGCCCTTATCTCTTTCCTGTCAGGTAATTTTATTAAAACATTCTGAAAAGAAATGCATATACTCAGTATATGTATATCACAAACTTTAACTAAGATATCTGTGATGTCTCTTCTGTATCTTTGAGGAACTCGGTAATAACCTTCCTCTTGCTCAGAAGTTCCTTTCTAGTACAGTGAACTGTTGTCTTCCCTTCAGCCTGTTTCTTACTCCATGCAACTCCCTTTGCTAATCCCAACTGCCTGTAGCCAAACTCAATGCTGTAACACATGTGAATTTAGTCCTCAACCTTTCCCCTGTATAAAAGATGAATTACTTTGTCAAAGGAAGAGATCAAATTAGTCTGATGTGACTAATTTACCTTTGGTAAATCCAAGTGTCATTTCATCCCTGTTTTTCTGTTTTCATAATATCCAAGTGATGAGACCAAACACTGAATTTGGCTTCCAAATTACAAAAGGTGAAACGTTCCTTTATTGCCCTCTCCTGAACTCTGCAACATAAAGATCTGTCTCTGTTAGGAGAGCCACCCATTGCTGACAGTGGATGCCAACAGTTGGTGGGACTGGATGCTTAAATGCATCTCTATGAAGGTGTTCAGTATCATAAGCATCTGAGTTCCTGAAATCACATGAAATGAAGGTTGTCCTTCTTTGTTGTAGTTAAACCTTGCTGCTGGTTTTACTGTTGCCAAGACTTTGTATGAGAAGTGTGCGCCAGTGAGAATGGATTGAAGAAGTGTTGGCTGTGGTACATTTGGGACTGTTTTGGGGTAGTGTCTTAGGTTCTCCGAATTTTGAATAAAGGGCTTTTGCGTGCTTATATAGGAGTCCTGAGTCAGCATTTGTACATGAGCCCTGACAATGTTTATTACAATATAATGCTTCTCACTGGGGTAATCCCCTTGTCTGCAGTCATATTTTGATGGGAATAGGAGTATAGTAGTTACCTTGAGTAGCCAGCTCATTAAAATCTTGCAAATAACATCCTAGTTTAAAATAGTGCATTAAAAGAAGCTGGAAAAGGAGTTTCATCCCCTTTCTGATTCTTCCTGTCTTTCACTGCTGGGTGATTTATACAGCAATTTCTATAAACCCACTTAATTTTTGTTAGAGATGGTGTTGAACTTGTCCCTTGAGAAACATTTTCATACTGGAGCGTATCAGAGCTACAATTGTGAATAAGCATAAAGAAAAATAAAGTAATCCCACTACTTTTCATTAAAGTGACCTAGTGCCTCATTAGTTTAGCTCCTGTAATCTCTCTATGACAGGCTGAAAGGCAACTTTTGATACCTTAAAAGAAAACTGCAGTGCCAGGCTATTTATAATAAAGGTTGTGAAGGAAAACATCAGTAATTAGTGACAATGATTTGATTAAACAAATGTACACAAATGAAAAGTTTATTTTAAGAACTGACTCCTTTATTTGGCAACCTGATGTTGTTTGTCTCTTCACTTTGTTAATGCAGGCCATTGCTTCTCAGTGGGGGCTGCCATTTTAATAACACAGCCTTTTATGTCCCAGCAGGGATCTGATTTGATGATGCAAATGTGGAAGGTCAGTTTTGGTATGAAACCTTATTTGGAACTGCCAGCAGACCAACAGCAATCTCGGAAGCCTTTGGGCAGGCTAGCAGAATAGAAGTTTGCTCCTGCTCTTCGCTTTACCTCTGCCTCCTGTGACAATGGCACCAGTGAGGTTCAGCCATGGTCAGAGACCTTTGTTTTGATCACAGCTAAATGAACACTATAAAAGAAAGTCTCTGTGGTAAAAAGCTTGTAATTGAGTGTAAGAGGAGGATACAGATAGGGCAGGACAAGTAAATGTTAATTCTGTCACAGTTGCTTGATGAGCAGCAGTTTCAGAAGGTATTGGGAATTTGGGAGGGTTTTCTGTTTAACCATGTTTTATATGTCTTCATGAGGGATGCAAAGAAAGAAAATTAAGTACCTTTGGAGGTGCTATTGGGGCTAAAGGTGCCTGAACACAGTGGCTCAAATGAGGGCAGTAACACAGTCTCCCAGGCACACGAGCTACACAACGGTTGCATCAAAGCAAAGAGTGAATGGAAAAGTCTGGCATAATCTCTGGCTCAGAATAAGCATTGATTCTGTTTTTTCAGCTGAGTGAGAGAGTGGCAGCATGCCACAAAAGATACACACCACAAAAAGAATTAGACTGTGCCTAAAGCCATAAAGCTAGCAGAAAGATACAGAGAAGGATGACGAGAGTGAAGGCTTTTCCCAGTCTTTACGGAGACAACATTTTGATGGAATGAATAGGGCAGAGTAGCAGGCCAAACAGTCTTGCTACACTCATCAAGATGAGAGCGAGAGGTTCTGGATGAGCATGTTTTTAACTCCGTGAACAGCAAAAGCCAACAGGCAACTTTTTTTTTTTTAATATAACAGGAACATCCTTCTTTTCTACTTGTACAGCAGCTCAGAGGTGGCAGGCTTCTTTTCCCCAGGGTTGGCAGCTTCCTTTGAGCTGAGTTCCATACAAGCTTCTTTCATTTTTTTCTGTATAAGCAATTGCTGCTACGTTTACAGTTTGGGTGACCATCAATGACTGTGGGAAGCTTCCAGGCGTATATTTCTAGAAAGAAGACCTGGGTATAGTCCTCATTAGATGACCATTTGGTCATGAATCTTAAGAACATTTAAATACTTGATCTTTGAGAAGCTAGTTTAAAACTCTGATAACCTTCCATAAGCAAAATGGTGTCTTGAAATTCACTGTGTGTCCTTTTCCGTATGTAGACGAAGTTAATGTACACATGGGTGGATTTTAAACCCTCAAGCTTTGTATTACTTTGGATGTGCGAGCTTGAGAGATCGTTTGAACATGTCTCCTTATCTTCAGATCTTGTTATGCTGTTTCCATATTAAGCTGCCAAACTCATTGCATCAAACAGTTGTATGCATTGTTTGTTCTTATGTCTGAAATCTCAACTTTTTCAACAGAGCCCTTCTGCTTGGCACACTACCCATCAGCCTTTCACAGTGTGATGTTTAATCCAGTAGAACCCAGATTACTGGCTACTGCCAACTCTAAGGAAGGTGTGGGACTCTGGGATATTCGTAAACCTCAGAGGTATGATCTGGCTGTGCTTGTCTTATGCTGTGCTATTTCTTTCCCTTGAGAGGTGATGACATGCCACTTTTTTCTTTTCTTTTTTTTTTTTTTTTTTTTTTTTTTTTGTAATGTCAGGGGATAAGAAAAGATGCAGAACAAAGTTAACAGCAATGTTAGTAATGCAAAGTAATTCAATTCAGTGTAATTATCATTCTTCATATGTACAATCTGATTTGATATAAATGGAACTAGATCTTCAGTGTTAAGGTAAGTGATTTTTTTGGAAGCCTGCCTGGCCTCACCACTGTAGATTAACTCAATTGTTGTGTCAAGTTCATCGTTATATTATCTTCCTTTTACTGGAAGAAGCTGTGGTGGCCACTGCCTGGTTTACAGTTTGTTTGTTTTCTTCCCAGCTCAGTGGCTGACTGGAGATTGTGGTCAGTGCAGCTTTTTACGTAGTGCTTAAGAGTTTTATAGGACTTTCTGGATAATATAGACACCTGGATAATCAGTTTAGCTACATAATGTGCTTTGCGTGGGATTTTAAACAAATGAAAGAGAGTAAGTTTGCAGCATGAAGTGTGGTTAGGCTGGGTTCTAAAGTGGATGTTTGCAATGTCTGATAACAGAGCTTGGCATGCATGAGAGATAAAGCTTCTGTTGAAGTCTTTTTCAGTCTTCCAGATTTTGAAAGTTTGTTTGTTTGTTTGTTTTTCTGATTAATATGATAAAAAAAATTGACCACCTCAAGTAAATGTTTCCCCTCTTCAGCTTCTATGTTTAAATGTTTCCAGTTACAAGTATTAAGCATAGAAAGGATAATTTCAAAAAAATTAAGAGGGGAAAACTCAGAATTGCAGAATGGTAGGGGTTGGAAGGACCTCTGGGGATCATCTAGTCCAACCCTGCTAAAGGAGATTCACCTAGAGAATGTTGCAGAGGATTGTATCCAGGCGGGTTTTGAAAGTCTCTAGAGAAGGAGACTCCACAGCCTCCCAGGGAAGCTTGTTCCAGGGCTCTGTCACCCTCACAGTAAAGAAGTTTTTCCTCATGTTGAGGTGGAACTTCCTGTGTTCCAGTTTGTGTCCATTGCCCCTTGTCCTGTCACAGGGCACCACTAAAAAGAGGCTGGCCCCATCCTCCTGACACCCACCCTTCAAATATTGATAAGCATTGATAATGTCTTTGTCTTCTCCAGGCTAAACAGACCCAGGTATCTCAGCCTTTCCTTGTGACAGAGATCCTCCAGTCTCATATTAATTTTTGTAATCCTATTAGACTCTCTCCAGTAGTTCCCTGTCTCTCCTGAACCAGGGAGCCCAAAATTGGACAAAATACTTCAGATGTGGCCTCACTAGGGAAGTGTAGAGGGGGAGGAGAACCTCCTTCAACCCACTGGTCACACTCTTCTTGATGCACCCAGGATACCATTGGCCTTCTTGGCCATAAGAGCACATTGCTGACTCATGATTAGCTCATTCCCCCAACTGCTGTCCTGTTCTGTCAGCTCTCAGATGCGGGCAGAGTTAAACTGATTCAGGCACTACTTGGTTTGCTTCATAACTGGAGACTGTTCTGGGGAATCCTGCTGCTACAAAGTCCAGAAAGCCAACAAAAAGCCTGGAATTCCAAAGACTAGCTGTTTGTGACCATTAGCAGTCCTGTAGCTAGTGATAACTTTACATAACACATATTCCAGCCAAGAGCACTGGTGTGGTAAGACTCTTTACAGATAGAGGTGAGGTTTGATAACCCCACAGGATTCAGCTGCCTTCATGCATTTGAAGGAGATCAGGCTTAATGCTGAATTTCTGGTTTTAATCAGACTTCAGGTGAGGAATACTTTGTCTTAAACTTTGTCCAGCTTGATGATGCACTGTCACAAAAGGGTTGATTTGCTCTTAACCTCTATACTTGTATAGCAGTCAGTGGAATACGGTTAATTGTGCAGTTTTATACTAACAACTCTCAATTTTCAAAACCTTGAATGGAATAGTGATATCCTAGTAGGTTAGAGAATTCAGTTATAGATTCCAGTGCTTCTCAGAAACAAATAAGCTGCATCTACTTATTTGTACAGAAAATTTGAGGATTTTTACACCAGAGTATTTTTCTCCAAAATACACACCTCTTTTCCAACTGGATTATAGGAAAATTTGTCTTCCAGCTTGTTGTTACATCCCTCCAGCCAGGAGAGTTGGTTTTATCCGCTGCTTTACTCAGGCAACACTAAACACCTCTACAAATGAAAAACAAAATATTTTCAGGGTTAGGAAAAAAAAAAAGTACTGATATATTAGCAGATTTTATTTGTATACTGTGAAATTGATTAATTTTTTGATGGGAAGTTGGGAGTGCTTTATGCTTGGCTACTACAGGGAAGAAGGTAATTGAGAAGCCAGCATTTCTTGGCATGCATGGGGAAATCTAGAGACAGTTGCACAGCTCTGAATTGTGAAAAGTTCAGCTCACTTCAAATAGTCATAATTTGATTAGTCTTGCTGACTGAGTCAGGATACAGAGGCGGATTCATTTTGCTTTTTTCCAAAGTTCATTCACAGGTTGGTATCTCTTCTGTCTCAGATTTAGCGCAGCCATTGAGCTTCCCCCTTCTCCCCCAGGATATTAATAAGATCTGAATGTGGTGGGCTGGCTCCTCAAAAATAGTATATGAAGCACTGTTAAAATACAACTAATACAAGTCCAGCAGGATTACAAGTTGACTGGTGATTCTGGAAATCCTATTTTTCTATTTTTAGAAGGCGCTAGTATTGAGGTGGACATTAAACTGAAAGTAACTCTATTGTTTCTTTTTAAAAAACAGTGCGTTGAAAAGCTTCAATGTGGTCTTAATTAATGAGGCTGTTGTAAGGCGCTCACACCACTAGATGGGGTTTGGTAGCTGTGTCTTTTTTAGGAAAATCAAAAAAAGGCAAGTCTGTGAATCTTAAACTGTTTTCAATAAAACATGTATTGTTACATACTTACTAGGGGCAACTCAGCAAGTCAGTTTACATATATATTTCAAGCAACAAATATGTAACCAGCTATTTTTAGGTACTCATGTTCTCCCTTCTTTCTCTTTTCCATGCAGCCCCATGCTCAGCTCCTTTTTACTGAAATCAGAAGGCTCTTTGTTTTTCCTTTTCCTTAAGAAAATATAGTAATCATGCCCCTAACTCTTTCTTTTGTGATTATGCCCCTAACCCTTACCTCCTTACATCAACTAACTGGAAGTTTTGAGATCAAAATGAATATTGGCCTGTCCTATTAATGACCATCACATAATTTTAAACCAGTTTTCATACTACAGAAGCGTTTGCTGCTTGTGACGTGAGTGAACATCCGCTTTTTACACAGCGGTATCCATTCATGTGGCCAGTTTCAAGGGTTATAATGCTAAGTCTTGGGTCAGTACCAGAAATACTATCTTAGGGCATTTTTAAGAGCCTCGGATGGCTTATCTAAAAGCTCACAGGCCCTCATTCCTGCTGTGTCCATTGCACTAATGCTGTGGTTGGCCAGTTTTCTGAGCCAACTCACCACGCTGAGAAGTTAGAAAACTAGCCTGGAAGAGCTTTTGTAGCTTTCCTACACCCCAGCAAATTGAACTAGGTTCAGGGAGGGCCCAGTGTATAGTACAGATGATGGAGAAGAGAGGGGAAGGCCCATAAGGCTGAGAACAGGAGATAAGAAGGAAGCAAGACCTTTTCCATTTGAGGAGCAATGAATTACTAGGTATGTTCAGCTGTTTGTGGCATTACCATTTTTCTTGCTTCAGTTTCTTCTGCTACACTAAGTCTCCCCTGTTTTTTTTCTCATCAGCATGTTCCTTACAAGTCTTCCTAGTGAGTTTTTATAAAGCAGAAGAGGTGAAACATAACCAGAGTTTGAGGTAGTTTACCTTCCAAGACTGCCTATTTCAACGACAGCAAAGTGTAAGCAGAGAGTGTCTCAGCTTGACACTTTACTTACATTCCTGCAGTACAACATAGTGTTCCAGCACAACAGTCTTGAGTGTTAAATTCTGGGAACACTTTTGTACACAGAACTCAAGTACTGGATTCAAGCTCTGAGTGAGGTAAAAGCGCTCACATGTGATAGGCTTTTTAAAGATTCTTTTCAAAGTTCATCAGGCTTGTGCTGTCTGTGTAGTTACAAGTCAACATACTCTAAAAACTCAATGAGGAGTTAAAAAATCCTTGATCACCAGGATAAACCTGGTGTCCCTTGGTGATGGTAGACCTTATGGCATATTTTAAAAGCTAACTTGATCATACAGGTCATAATAAGCTCAAGTTAAAGGAGTGTCAGTGTTTTCCATCAAAGCTTTACAGACAAAGCCAAACAGGAACATTAACTCAGCTTCCATTTCTTTCTTTGTCTTGGCTGAGAATTTATGCAGTTCAGAGCCTTTTTAAGCAAACTGGTTTAGCTCACATTAAATAAATAATGGTGTCTCAAAAAACACCGATGAAGAAGGCTCTCTTAATGGACTTCAGATTTGCTTGCTGCTCTAAGAATTCAGAGGAAGCAAACTCCCAGTCTGTAGATGAGGAGTATCTGTTGTTAGGTATTGGTGAATCACCCAGCAATTAGCTCATTATATAGTAAGCAAAATATAGAGATGGACATTTTTTTCCCCTGTAATAGACTAATTAAATTCAGGGGGATGTGGAGAGAAGACTCAGCATATTTGTGAGTATCAGTGTATGTTGATCTTGCCAATGTGAGGACTTCAAAAGCTGTGACTGTATTGTGCTGCTGGTCTCCACCTGACAACGTGCACTCCAAAGAAAAACAGAGGTTTTTCTGCCAAGAAAAACTAGGTGTTTAGTTGTTGTGCTGTAAGGAAACACAATCTAACTTTTAAAACAGTGTACTGAATGCCTGACTTCTGGTCCAAATCTATTGGAAATTGCAGGCACTCAGGACTTTGGAAAATCCAGTCCTTGGCTCCTGATTGTATTGCCTAATAGTTTCATTTAGTTGACAGCCTTTTAAATACCTGATTACCTTTTGTTTCTGAATCAGTGGTATCTGATGGCAAGAGAAAAACAGTGTATATACTATGTGACTTTCTTCTGTGGAGGGATATGGAATATCTCTGTACTCATTATAACCTAAAGATGTAGAAGTCTTGCAGGTGGTTTATGGTAGATTGACATGCTGACAAGTAGTTCAAAAAGCTAGGTTTCAGGTTCACAAGGCCTTTGTCAGTTTTGAAGTGGTAGCTGCCAGAACAGGAGGCCATTTGAGAACAATTTTTCAGAGTTTAGTTAGATGCATCTCAAATAGACCATCTTTGCAAGAGAGGGCTAAGTATTATCTCTGAATAGAGGCATGGTTTATTTTCTTGGTGGTGGTGTTGGGTGAGAGCGCAAGGGGAAAAGGAGATGATGAATGTTTGCAGCTCTGTCTCTACCACAGGTGATTTTTATAGCCTGTTGCATAGAGAGGACTTTAGAAAACCTGTGTGGTGATGCGGAAGGTATTACAAGGTCATAAAACCAGCATTGTAACCGAGTCTAAGTCTACAGATTTAGGTCTCCAACTGTTACTAATTTTAGTTCGCAGGCTCATACCTTCAAAGTATTTGATCCTTCCAGAAGAACAGAGACAGCAGTTATTTTCTGAGACGTGCTCATGCACATATGCTGAGTTTATCCTTTCTAGCTTACCTTCCTGAGCTCACTGTAAAAAGTGGCTATGACTGCTTTTATCTGTGTGCTGCCAGGTTGTCTGGTAAGTTGATTGAAGTACTGAGCTTCTGGAGGTACAAGTATGGGATCCAGTATTGTTGATGGTTGTGTTGCAGGGGATATTAATTCAGGGGATAACCACAGGGTTTGCTTCCAACAGTGAGTTTAGTGACATTGAGGACTCTTCAGAGGCTAGAACTGGTGGACTGGGAATTTTCTCAAAGTAGCATCTTAGATTGTCATTGTTTTTTCCTCACAGGTTTTTAATAAGATGTTATCTGATGGCAGGAGTAGCATGGTGTGAATATATGTGGAAATTTAAGGTTTTTCTTCAATTGCTCTATAATTGACCCTGCTTTAAGGAAAAAAGCTTGTGGTTCTGATCACTAATAATGCATATGCTTTGGGACTGCCAGAGTCCCTGCAGATGGAGTCCTCTATCTCATTGACTGCTGGTTTAAATGATTTTATTGCATTATAAGTGTGCTGCATGTTTCTGTTTGGAGACCTTTGTCAGTACTGCTCTGATCAGAGCACTATATTATTGAGTGGAGGAAAAATGTGTGTATCTTGGCAAGCACTTTTTCATTGTCTAGCTTACCAGTTCATTTCTTTCCCTTTCCAGTCAAACCTTTTTTTTTTTTGTGATTTTTCACTAACTTCATGCTGCTTATAGTAATTCATTTGACTAGGTTCCAGCATGATGAATTTTAAGTGCTATTTAGGCAGTCACCAGTATGGGTCAACCACAGCACCTGAAATAGTTCAAATAACTGTCTTCTCTCACAGTTCAAGAAATAAAATTAATCCCACTCATGCACCATCCTCATCTCTTTTGTTTCTGTGCTACTGAGGCAGCTCAACTGATTTTCAACCTAGAATTTGAAGCTTTTCTGGCCAGGTCCAACTTGGCATATTTGGCCCAAATAATGCAGAACATAAACTGGGGGAATCTATTTGTTTTCCATTATTTCTTAAATGTTCCTTGTAATGTTATAGGAACTGAGCTGACTGTTGCTTAAATTAATGGGGATTGAGTTATTCTTTTCTGGAAATATTTGGGATGTGTTGAAGGAATGTTTGAATGTTAATGGCATCTGAGGGAGTGGTATTTTTTGGGATGTTTTTTTGGCTTTGTTTTCCTCATTGTAACCATAAATAAATCTCCAAACTGTTTGCCACAGGTTTAGCCAAAAATCAAATGCTTATTTAGCGTTAGAAGCAACTGAGATGGTCTCCTCTGCCTTTCTAGTAGAGGCCAACTGAATAAAAAAAGAGAGTACTTGCACATAAGCCTTTTTGACTGGGCAAGGAGAGATGGTGACAATCATTAAGGCTTTAGTCATGCTGTTGATTGAGGTGGTATTTCTGCTGGGAAGAGCACTTTTCTGCATATGGACTCCTTTTTTTTTTTTTTTTTTGCAGGTGCCACTTTCAGCCAGGTGATGCTTTTTTGATTGGTTGTTTGGTTTGTTTTTTTTTTTTCCCCCCTTTTAAAAATAAAAGCAGTGCACTTAACTTGCAAAAGATACAAATCAGTGAATTTATTGCTAGATATTTTTACTCTGAAGCAAGTGATCTTTTCTTTTGTTGGTGTGAGCACCAACTGAGAGATAGCACTAACTAATAGACAGTCTAGAAATAGGTAAGTGTGCAAGTCTGCCAAATACTACCTGATATTCAAGATGTGTGAAGCAGGTGCTGTAGTCTCTTTTTCCCACCTTTCACTTAGCTTCTGGTTTAAATGTACACGTTCATATCTCTTTTGCAGTCCTGCTTCATGCCTGACCTTGTCAGCCTCTCTCGATAGAGAGTTTAGCTTAGCTTTTTCTGTGCTTAAGTTGGTATCCTTTCTAGGATAGTAGGTAGTGGAGTTTATTCAGGTTAGTCCGCTAATGTGCAAACTGAAGATCTTTGAAGGTTTGTTTGGTTTTTTTTTTTTTTCAATGACAGAATAAAAGAATTTTTGCTTTCCTCTAGCATTCCCAGATTGGTTGATCAGACATACAACTGAGTTTTGGAGGACTGAGATTCAAGTTGTATAATAAAAATGCATATTGGTTTAATTCTCTGTTAGTCTACAGTGACTCTTCTTCTGTTCAGCTTTTCCTATATCAATTTAGTAGTTTTTCTCAAGCCTTCATTAGTTAAAATCACACTGTCCATTGCAGACAGCTTTCCATCATATGCATGGGCTTTTCTGATTTAAAGATTAAACTTTTTCACATCCACCAGAATCCCCACACTAGCCCAGGTATGGATCTGGCCAGGCACTTTATGCTAGGTCCTGTCTCTTGCCCAGTGGGATCTAGTGTGCTCCCAGAAGCAGCAGTGGTGTGGTATTCAGGTTTATAATTGTCAAGCATGTAAGTAGCTCCATGTAATAAATAAGAAGTCAGGAAACCTGGTTTTATTTCACAGTGTTGGGTACGTCTGTTGGTTGACCTCTCTTGCCCTCAGTTTTTCCTGTATCAAGCAATGGGAATACTGCCTACTTCAAAAGCCTCATGGTGCATACATAATCTTTTTGTTACCTTTGAAATTCTCTTAACACATTGGTCTTTCCAAAGCAGGAGTATAAAGTGTGAAGTATTGTCCTTGCAATGCAGATTCAAAAAGTATAAAATGGTAATTGCTTGTACAAAAGAAGCTCTGATTTAATGGGTTTTTGTAGCCTGATTTCTTAAGGAAATAGGTCTGTGATCATATAAGCCTTGCCCTAATCACCTTTTGGCCTCATTTCCATGAGGAGGGAATTAAAATGAGGATAGGAATTAAAATATATACTTTTTTTTTTTTTTTTAATAAATGAATAAAAGATATTGGTGACTGACTACAAGAGAGACGACATCTTGGTGCATTTACTGTGCGAATATCTGAAATGTTAGTTCAACCATATTGTAAGACAAGGGAACTAGTGTGAAACGTTGGTCCATGGGAAACCGTGGTGGAACCAACTTGAAGAGACAAAGTTGTGTGTGCGGTTGTCTTCAGTTAGCTTTACTGTCAATCTTTGACCTATTAGAGGCACAAGCTTAACTGCTTCAAGACTGGACTGTGCTTCTGCAGGAGCATCTTGTATCTTGCCACTTCCCTTGTCAAAAGGAAGTCCTACTTTCTTGTTGCTGCTCTTTAATTTTGCCTTTTGTAGCTTTGGTAAATTAAAAATCCATGCAACTTTGCCAGGAAGAAGGGTGGTAAGTGTATATATATTATTGAATGAGAGACTAAATCTGTGGCTGATGTTATTTGGCTCTTCTGATGCAATACAAGAATCAGAGGAATGTGTGTAGGAAACAATGCTTCATAAGGCTGCAGTATTGATAAGTGACTGTTGTTGCATAAAAGACACTAAAGCATGAAAATGGATTTACTCTTCAGGAGAGTTACTAGTTTTTAAGATCAGATTATTTTTCTGAGGTAACATTCTCTGATATCTGTATTCTTGGTGTTATACTGACTGTGACGTGTGCTGCGTTTTGGAAACAGCTCCTGTTCCCTCATTTAGCCTAAAGGTCATCTTCCCATGCCATGGCTGGCTGTATTTGCATCTTCTCTGTCTGGTTATCTGATGGAATTTACCCCTTTGTGTTTTGCTGGATTGGGCTGAGTTGTGTACTCTCACAGTCTGTACTCCATCCCACAGGCTGAATAATGGACTCTGACTGTAGAATTTAGGGATTAGAAAAGGAGGACAATGATCAGGTGATTTGAATAGCTTGCCTGTGATTATTGGGCAGTGGCTCTTGACCTTGCATTCTCTGTTTTCTTTTCTAATATTTTTTTTTTTTCCTGCAAAAGTATTTTACTGCTTATTAGTTATCATTTATTACTTAGATTATAGTAATACCTGGATAATTCAGGGCAAGAGTGAGAATAGGACACTTCACTCTTCTGTCTGATGACTTTCAGAGCTATAGTGAGGGCAAACCTAGGACAGCAAGAATGTTTGGGAACAGGTCTATAATAAGACCAAAACAAACCCTGGATAGAGCTGGCGGAGGATGTGAAACATTCAAACAAATAGGACCTTTTTGTTTGTTATTGTCATTTGCTAATTAATTGCTGTAATGGCAGAGGGAAGGCTTAAGTCCTAAAAGGATAAAAGTAATACAGATGAGGGGGAGAGTTTATGTACTTTATGCCTCTGCTATTGTCATCTTCTGCAAAATACTGCAATTCTGTAGGGTTTTTTTCCTCTGAATGAAGGCAGAATAGAGGAAAACATAATGCTTTCTGGAGAACTGCCTTAGATCACTGGTGAAGCAACGTTAGTATTCAGTGATTCAGTTGGATCATAAGGGCCAAACCACTCAAATCTTTGCTGTTACAAGGTCTGTACGTAAATCTGGTGGTGTCTGACATTCTTAAGGCTCTAGATTCTGAAGTCAGTTATCAGATAAGAATCTCTCATTAAAAAAAAAAATTAAAAAAATGCTGCCATCCTGGTTTGAAGGGAAAGGTGGGGCTTGTGTTCGCCTTATAGCTTGCCATGCATGAAAGCTTATTAATGATGGGAGATTCCTTTTTTTACTAGTTTACATGTTTCTGACCCTAACAGTAAAGAACACAAGGAATGACACAGAATCATCACCCTATGTTCCCTATTTTTCCAGTCTTGGTGGATGCAGTTGATTTTACTTTTATGTTCTTTTTGAAGTAAAACAAAGGTGTTTAGTTTTGGTAACAATACACAGCCTTTATTTTATTTGGCTATTCTTTAAAGTCCAGTAGTGCTTACTTCCTTTTAAGGATTCTGGGGGATGTAGCTTTTGGAGAGTTCTTTAAAAGGTAGTGAGATAATCAGATATAGCGATGACAGAATTTAGAAAACTGAGCATGTTACAGAGAAATAATAAAATACTGAATATGGCTTTTTAATCTTAAGATGCCGTTGGACTTGGTTGACATTTGTTGAACTCATTCACTTTGAAATGACTTACCTGCTTTTCAAAGAAACTATTTTGACATTTCTGTGAGACTTGTAATCTACAAAAAAAAAAAAAAAAAAAAAAAAAGGGATGCATGTTTTTTTATTTTTTGTTTGTTTTTTTTTTTTTTGGTAATTTTGGTCTTTTTTAGT